>CAJUYD010000032.1:46904-100265 GCA_910591665.1 Ectemnius continuus
CTACTTGGCGCGAGACTCTACCGAGTCTCCTGATCTATTAAAATTATTACGAGCTGAAACAGGTTTGTTTCTTGAACTTAAAGAAACTTGTACAATTCGCATAATTTTTAATGTTGATGGTATTCCAGTTTCAAAAAATTCGAACAATCAGTTTTGGCCGATTTTATGCAAATTAGTGTCAAAAACTTATACCGTATCTCCTTTTCCGATCGCAATTTATTATGGTGATGCCAAACCAGACTCCTTAGTTGATTATTTTAATGATTTTACTTCTGAATTAGATGATCTTTTAAAACATGGCTTATTTCATAATGATATCAAGTTCGAGGTTTCTGTAATATGCTTCACTTGCGATGCACCTGCGAGAGCATTTTTAAAAAATATTAAAGGACATACAAGTCGTCACGGTTGCGAAAGATGTACAGAACAGGGTATATATTATAACCGCCGAATCATATACAAAAACAATAATGCTAGTGCTAGAACACATTTCGATTTTGAAAATTTTCGCGATATGAATCACCATCGAAATGATGAAAGAACACCCTTATTAAATATAAATAAAATAAATAAAATAGAACATTTTGTTCTGGATTATATGCATTTATGCTGTTTAGGAGTAATGAAAAAATTACTTCATCATTGGTGTGAGATAGAGCTTCGATTACGACAGAGAAATAAATTACCGAAGAGAATGATTTTTGCTTCAAAATGTTTACCGAACGAATTTAATTGTAAATCGCGACCTATATCAGAATTGAGTAGATATAAAGCTACGGAGTTTCGTTTATTTCTTTTGTATCTGGGACCCATTCTTTTGAAACGAATTCTTCCAAATAATTATTATGAGCATTTTTTGTTATTTCGTTCAGGTATTAGAATTTTGTTACACAATAAACTAATACATTTAAATGTAGAATGGCTAAACAAAGCTCGAGAAATGCTATCAATTCAATTCAATTCAATCTTTATTATTATTTCCCCTCAGGGTTATAATTTCGTACAATCCTTACACACTATTTTAACCTATCTTAACAACTACCCTAGTCCCTAACTCTCCTCCTGTCGCCTCTCGCACGCCCCTCGCCACACGCTCGCCTCTCGCCTCTCGCCTCTCGCCCGCCTCGCTTGTCCTCTCCATTCCACGTCGCACACTCATCCCTCCATCCATCTCACACACATCCCATCGGACTTCCGTTTCCTCACGATCATTTACCACCCATTCTCTCCTTTCTATATCTCTCCCTTTCCCTTCCCCCCTTAAACACCCCAACCTCCTCAACCACCCCTCCCCCTCTCCCCCCTCACCTAGCACCTCTTCTGCTGCCTCCCTCCAACTCCTTTCCCTTCCCCAGCCCACGCATTCCTCCCACACATGCTCCCATGTTTCCGCCTCCAATCCACATATCCTACATTCCTTACTCTTCTCGTCCACCCAATATCTACCTCCCCTCATCCCATTCCCCAACCTGAATTTTATAATCCTTTTCCACCTACTCTCCCCTCACCCCTTCTTCAGATACCCCGACACCCCTTTACCCTTCACCCTCCCATATCACCCATTATACATCGACATCCCTATTCTTTCCCACCTTTCCCTTTCCTGCTCTCTCCTTTCACTCTCTATCAATTCATCCCCTTTCAGTCCCTCCCCCCTCTCTCTTATTCTCTCCACCTCATCTATCTCCCAACCTTTCCTCTCATAAAACTCCTTCCGTTCTTCCTCCCAACCTTCTAACGCCTTCCCTCTCCTCGCTCTCTCTTTAATCTCCTGCCAACACCTCCTCGCTAGTTCCCCTCCTTTTCTCTCCACCAACTTCCTTTCAAACCCCCATGCCCTCATACCTGCCCTCCCTGCTATTTTCTCCCTCTGCACCTCCTCCCGCGCCATGTACCCCGGCGTGCACCTCTCTAACCCCAATACCCATATTAGAAACCTTTCTTGCACCCTTTACATGCCTTCCCTCTCCTTCCACCCCCATATCTCCACCCCATAGCTTAACACCGGCCATACCAGCTTCTGAAACAGCCAACATCTCCTTTCCCAGTCCTTCCCAAATCTCCTCTTCCCTATTCCCCATACCTGCCCCATTATCGCTACCCCCTCCTAATCCTATCCCTAACATGGTCCTCCTGCCTCCCATCCCTCCTTATTATATACCCCAAATATTTATAATTTGCCACCTCCTCTATCCTCTTCCCCTTCCACCACCAATCTACTTTCTTCTGCCTTCCCCCTCCCTTCCTGCATCTCATCACTTTTGTTTTCCCTATATTTACCTCTAGTCCCTTCCTCTCCATATACTTTTCTAACCTGGCCATCATCCCCTTCATCTCCTCCTCGCGCTCCGCCAGCAGGCCCAGATCGTCCGCGTACGCCAAAGCATATACCTTCCCACCTCCCTCTTTCCAATTCTTCCTCTATGTCCGCCATCAGGAACGTGAAGAGGCACGGGCTTAACGGACACCCCCGCGGCACACACCCCTACCCATCCAAAATCCACTCCCCGCTTCCACTCCTGCCCGCACCCTTCCTGTCGTCTCCCTCAACACCTCCTCACACCTGACCACTAGCCCTTCCCTTACCCCTCTTTCCCTCATCGCCCTCACTAGCACATCCCTATTTACCGAGTCAAACGCGGCCTTCAGGTCCACGAACAGGACCACAATTTTCCTCTCCTTCCTCATCACCTGTCTGTTAATCAGATAGTTCAGAACATAAATATTGTCAAGTGTCTCCATTCCTTTCCTGAACCCCGTCTGACTCGGCGGCAAGATGTTTTTGCCTTCTATTTCTACTCTCAGCCTCTCCACCCCCGCGTACACCTTGTACCCCATCTGCGTTAGCGTCACCCCTCTATGTTCCTCCACCTTCTTACCCGCTCCCCTTTTTATTACAGGCACTATCAAACCCTCCTTCCACGCTTCCGGCCATCCATCCCCCTTCCACACTCTTTTACATATTTCAACTAAACTTTTCTCCACTTCCTCCCTTCCATACTTCCACACCTCGTTCGGAATCCCATCGCTCCCCATCGCCTTCCCTTCCTTCAACTTCCTCACTACCCCCCTCACCTCTTCCCTCGTCAATTCTGCCTCTCCATCCTCGAGCACTTCTCCCTTTCTTCCCCTCACCACTCTACCCTCTACCCCTCCTAACAATGATCTAAAATACTCGTCCCATTCCTCCATCTCTATTTCCTCACTCACTAGCTTCCTTCTACCCCTTTCCTTATTTACTATCTTCCACACCTGACCTTCCGTCCTCGCAGACTCCACTTCTCCCATCCATCTTTCCGCTTCCTCTCTCTTCTTTTGCTCACACATCTTTCTGTACCTCAGCTTTTTCCACCTGTACTCCTCAGCTCCCCCTCCTGTCCTTCTCCACCTTCTCATTTCCTCCCTCACCCCTCTCTTCTTCTGCTCACACTCCTCGTCCCATCAGCCCCTCTTTCTCCCCCTTTCCCTCCCCCTTACCGACCCCTGACTCATCGTCATCCTTATTTTTCTGCTTAGCCTGTCCCATTCCTCCTCCACCTTTTCCTCCCTTTGGTTCCAACTACCAACTTTTTCTGCGAAGTCTTTCCTTCCCCTTTCACTCCAATCCCCTCTGTTTAACCTTACTCCATATCCTTCCTTTCCTTTTCTCCCCCGATTCTTCCATTCCACCCATACCGTTACCGGCTGGTGATCTGAATCCACTTTGTCTCCCACCTCCATCCTCCCCACCTTCTCCCTTGTCCTGTCGTTCCCCAGCACCAAGTCGATCACCGACTCTCCCCTCCCTCCCACATACGTCAACTCTCCTTCCCAATCCCCCTCGGCATTGCCATTTAATATGGACCAACCTTTCTCCTCTATATAACGACACAAGACCCGTCCCTTCCTATTTATCTTTCTGCCGTTAGATTTCCTCCCTACCTCACATTTCCCACCCCCCTCCCTCCGTTCCAGTCCTCGCATTGAAATCCCCCCCAATCAACACCCTTACCCCTTCATCTCTTTCATCCATCCATTCCCCTATATCCTCTAACTTCCTCTCCAAGTCCCCATATCCGTACACGCCTATCACTTCCCACCACTCCCCCCCAACCTACATCTCATGGCCATCACCCCCTCCTTCTCTTTCCTTACTTCTCCTAACACCTCTATATCTCTCCTCCCTCCCGTCACCATACCTCCTGTTGCCCTCCCTTTCTTGCTCTTCCTACTCGCCCATTGTGCCTCCCACCTGTATCCCTTCGGTAGCCTACCCCTTATCCTAGTCCAGCTCTTCTCGTCAATCCACGTCTCGCACATGATTATCACCTCCCACTCTTTCAGCCCACTCCAGAACTCCGCATCCTTGTTCCCTAAACCCGCCACATTCCAAAACGTCACCCTATTCCCCTCCGCCTCCCGCTACTCGATTCCCGCCTCCTCCTTCACCCAATCTTCCTCTACTTCATCCCACCTTCTCATTCTCCCATTAACCCACATTTTCATGTGACCTATCCTTACATTCTTTCCTTTCCTTCTCTCCTTATCTGCTTCCTGCTCAATCTTCCACCGTGTCCTCCTCTCATCTGCCGTCAGGTCATCTGTTAATCTTTCCCTCCTTCCCTTCAGCTATTCCTTCTCCCTCATCACTTTCCTTTTTTCCTCCATTCCCCCTAATCTCACTAGCACCATTCCGGCGCCCTTCCCCTCCCTTTTACCTACCTCAGTTACCTCCCTAATCCCATCTACCTCCAGACCTATCACCTCCCACAGCGCCCTCACCCTCTCCCCCGCATCCTCTCCTTCCAACCACCTTATCCTCCTTCTATAATCCTCCTCCCTCTCTCCTCTCTCTCCGGTGCTGTTACCTCTCCCTCACCCCCGCTCCTCCTCCCACTTCTCTATCTTTCCCACAATCCCTTCTATCTTGTCTCTACTTTCCTCCAGCCTCTTCACTTTTCTCTCCAGCTTCTCCCTTCTTGCTTTCTCTTCCTTCATCTCCTTCTCCCATCTCCTCCTTTCCTCCCTCCACTCTTCCTCTACTCTCCTCCGTTCCTCACTTTCTCTCCTCAACTCCCGCCTCATCTCCTTCATCTCGCTCATTAGCACCCTCAGCATCCCTTCTATGTTGTCTCCCCCTTTATCCTCTCCCTCCCCCTCAGCCCTTTTTACCGGCGACCTCCCCATCTTCGCACTCTTCCTGAAAACTCTTTCCTCCTCTCCCCCCTCCTGCCCTTCCTCCTCTTCCTTGCTACCTCTCTTTCCCCACAGACTTTCCAGACTCCCCGAGCAACTTCCAAAGCTGCTCGCACTGTCCTTCCTTAGCCTTTCCGCATTAGTCGGCCTATCTTTCTTTTTGTCCTCCGCCTTCCTCCCCTCCCTTTCCTATCCTCCAT
This sequence comes from Ectemnius continuus, assembly GCA_910591665.1. Taxonomy (NCBI): domain Eukaryota; kingdom Metazoa; phylum Arthropoda; class Insecta; order Hymenoptera; family Crabronidae; genus Ectemnius; species Ectemnius continuus. The sequence continues at coordinate 52,280 of CAJUYD010000032.1, forward strand.
TCCGCTTCCACCCCCTTATCGCACTCACTTTTCCCTTCACTTAATTCTTCCCTTTACCTCTGCCCCCTATTCCCCTTTTCAAATCACCCGCTTTACTTCCCGTCCCGACTACCTTCTTCTACCCCTTTTAAACTTCCCGCCCTAACACTCACACCTTCTGCCCGCAGATCTCGTCACCTGTCAACGCTACGTTTCTCACCTTCCACCTTCCCTTTCTATCGACGATCCTAACCTCCTACCTTCCTTACTGTCCCTTTTCTCCACTCCCTTCGATCCCTCCCTTCCACCCTATCGCTCCCTTTTCTCCCCTGCTTTCCCTCCACCCCCTCCACACTCTCTCCACACTTACACCCTACTCACTCTCCCCTCTATCTCTCCTCACACTTCGCACCACACTCACACGCCTTACTCTCAATCGACCGGAAACAGAAGTCTCGAGAAATGCTATCATTATTTGTACATCAATCTTCTGCTTTATATGGTAGAGAATTTTGTATATATAATGTTCATAATTGAATACACATTACAGATGATGTTCAAAATTTAAAAGCTTCTTTGGAAGAATTAAGTTGTTTCGCATTTGAAAATTACTTACGAAAGCTAAAAAGTATGCTACGCAGGTAGAATTAACCATTAGCACAAATAATAAGAAGGTTATCGGAAAACGGAACACCTGCAGTCAAAGAAAATATTAGTAAAGAAATAATTATTAAAGTAGAAAATATTAATAAAAAAAAATACAACCTCCTAATTTTAATTTAAAAGCTTATAGACAACGAGACTGTTACGTTTTTATAAGAAATGATTATGTCCTGCAGATCTTTGATATAGTATATTCGCTTATTCGTATTCGTATTTGATTAACGTCGACTCCCCTCAGGGGTTCGCGACGGGTATGGAATACCTCCTGCATTCACATACCAACCCGGTATAAGCGTCCATAAGGGAGGGGGGCACCAAACTTCTGCTTATACCGGGTGGGACCTACTATTTTTAAGGTGGATTCCGAACCACCCCCCGCGCAGTGCGTGAACGTGCTGAAAATCAGCGATGACAGGTGCTGGGATCGAACCCGAGCCCCGCTAATTACGGGTCGAGCACTTATCCCCCTGAGCCACTGCGCGGGATTTCTTTGATATAGTAGAAAATAAAATAGTTGGTAGATTATCAACAAAATTGAAAACTTTTTACAAATATCCTATTGAATCGCAATTAATAGGAATTTTTAAATTTGATTATTTTTCAGATAAAACGGTTTCATATGCTCCAAATGAAATTACACATAAAGCATTTGTATATAATAAGTGTGTTCGAGATTGCACTCGCGAAGAACTTGATTTAGCTTAGATTTTCTTTTGTTGATTAGGTGAATAGTTAGTTTAGTTAGCTTTTAGTAAAATGTAGTTAGTTTTAGTTAGGTTTAGTTCTAGCTGTAGTTGTTGATAGGTTGTAGTGTAGGATAGATAGATGTATGTTAGTAAATACTTGAATAAATTATATTGTAGAATTAAATCTTGTTAACCCTTTTAGTGCCGGACGACGATATATCGTCGTTTGGTACACTTGCGAAAAGTGCCAACGACGATATATCGTCGTGCGTGTATTAACGCCTTATTCTTCGCATTGCGAGACAACTTTATGTGTAAATAAATTTATAAATGATCTAATTTGATTGTAAATGATCAAATTTCGTTGACAAAGAATTTGTAAACCGGTTTGGGTCTGACATTTTATACATTCTATACCGGAGTGTGCTGGGATTCTGTATACGCTGGAGCGATAAGATGGACACTCGTCGCCAGACACTCTTCTAACCCCCAAGTCGAACTGTTTATGATAGTTATCTGAGAGTTCGTATGCCACGCAGTTCATCGAGGCTAAAATCCTTCTTCAAGTCTTTGCTTGACTTTTATAGAGAGAGTTTCTAACCCGTGTTCCGTGACGTTGTTTTGTGACAAAAACCGAGACGTTTTACAACAGTTTTCTTGAAAAAGCTGTGCCCTTTTCCAAATATGGAGGACGAAGAGCTAGTTCGGTTTATTAGCGAGCTTCAAATAAATCAAGAAGATTTTGATAGTGATGATCAGTTATGTGTACCGAGACGACGGAATGTTCGCCGAATAGTTAGTGATAGTGAATCTGAGCAAGAAGAGGGGCAAGATGTACATAGTAGCGATGGTGAGGAATCTTTTAGGGATTTCACTGAAGTTACTGTAGGAAATGATACGGAATATAACCCACGCCCATTATTTTTGGAAACTGTGGGTCCGAAACATATTCCACCGAAGAATTCTTCACCTATCATTTATTTCAATTTATTTTTCACTCATGAATTTCTTGAGATCTTGAAAACAGAAACGAATCGGTACGCAAAATCATTTTTCGACAGGACACCCAGAATATCAATTGCATCTCGAACAATGGACTGGAAGAAAACCACAGTTTCAGAGATGAGGGCTTTTATAGCCGTCTTACTCGAGATGGGAATTACTCGTAGACCTACACTGTTTAGTTACTGGTCAACAAACCATAGGTATATCCGATGGTTTGGGCAAATGTTTAGCCGTAATAGATTTCAGTTATTATGCAAATTCTTTCATACTGTGGACAACAAGACCTTAGCACCACGGAACAGCCCAGACTACGACGCAGCCGCGAAATTTGAACCCGTTGTTGCACATGCAAACAGAAAATTCAGGTACTATTATTCACAGAATCAACAGCTCAGCATAGACGAATCATTGGTAGGCACAAAGACCAGATCAACACTAACTCAATATATGCCGAACAAGAAGCACCATAGATGAGGGATAAAATTTTGGATGCTAACCGATGCAATCACACACTATTGTCTGTCATTTTATTGCTATCGGGGAGCCAAAGACGAACGGGACAAAATTGAAATAAAACAAAAAGGCCTTGCTCATATCGTAATAGAAAAATTACTCAACATGGGCAATTACTTGATGAAGGGATACCACATAATAGCCGATAATTTTTTTACCAGCATGATGTTAGCAAGACATCTGTTTCGCAAACAAACATATTTCACCGGAACAATCCGAAGTAACAGGAAACATATTCCATGGCAGATGAAGCGGAAACTAAAAGTGGGCGAATCTAAATATTTGCGAAATCGGGAATTACTATTATTAGCTTACCGAGAAAAAAAATCACAAACAAAAAATGTATTACTATTATCAACACATGGGACAGCCGCAAATACAACCAGACCAAGGCGAAGGTCGAATCAGGAGAGAGAAGGAGGAATACTAGCTATCGTAGCTGATTATAATAAATATATGGGAGGTATAGATGTTTCAGACATGATGGTTTATGCATATTTAGATGAACGCAGAACAGTGAAGTATTGGAAAAAGGTTGTATTTTCCGTATTTTCACGCATGGTTCTGAATGCGTACATTTTGTATCAACTGAACACACAAGGAACTGCTATGACCCGACTGGAATTCATAACCGATATCATCGAATCGATAACAACCGAATGGATGGCGGTAAAGAGTAATGCTGAAAGGCCATTGTCCGAAACATCGAGCAATACCGCAGGCCCAGGTATTCGCAAACTTCCTGGAAGGCGAGAAAAAGTTTGCGTTGTTTGTAGTAGAAGGGACGGTGGGCCTGTACGAAGATCACGCACAATTTGTATTCATTGCGGTAAAGGGTTACACGGTGTATGCATTAGCAAACATCAATGCTATAATAAGTAAATGATTTGGGTGAGTTATAAAAAGGAAATGTTAGATATTTGCAATAGCCAGATAACTAAATAGCAATATTTGTGATAATAAAATTTTGTTTCAGCAATGTTGTAGTACCTAGACCAACTACTTGTCTTGCAGCACATGAAATCCGTTTATCGCCCGCACTATCCAATCGATCTCTCATCCTTTATTTTTTTTTGTGAAATGTCAATTTTTTTTACAAAATAAATTGGAAATGCAAATTATATGTTGCGTACTGAGTGGTTTATATAACGGTATGATAAAACAATGCCTTTTTATGTGTGAAAACGATTTGAAAGACAGAACTCAATTTTTATATTATGTATAATTGTGTTGTTTATATTATTTTCAACTGATATTGGAGAATCATTACCATTGCTTTATTCTCCATTTCGTCCTGAATACGTGACATTTTCAAGCATGTAAATATCATTTGTAGTTTGGTTTTTATAAGCGTTCTTCCATATAGTTGCATATTTGTCAAATTCGGCCGGTTATCTTCGCATAGGCAGTCGTTTTTCGTCCGGCACTAAAAGGGTTAACCAACTTTCCTCTCACAACTCCTTGGTGTTGAAGCTTTAATTCAGAGTGGACTGTATTTCCTTGAAACTTGGAGCAAGCGACTCCGTTCTCGTCTACTTAAGGAGAGCAAGCGACTCTGTCTTAATTTGACCCTTTTCGAAGAATGAGCGAGTGACTCAGTTCTGCTTTCCAGGAATTCCACGTTCAGAGAGAGAGTGAGCTCGGACTTCCCTTATACTTATAACCTTTTCCGCTCTTTTGGAACGTTCCGTTGCAGAGGTAACTTCCGGGTTAGAAGTATCGTGAACGTTCCAGAAGGAGCGGACGGTTTATACTGAAAAAGTGCGTCCGAGCGCGGCTAATTGCCGGTAAGTGTGTATTAGAGCATAATACTGCCGCGCTCGGTGACAACTAATTAGGGAAGCCGAGCTCAGACGATAAAGAGCGGACTTTAAATCCGTGGCAAGTGTCACTCTTACTTTGTAGCATGTGATTTACTCCATTTATGTAATTAATTAATCATTAATTTATTAGGTGTATATATATAATCCATTACTTCTTTCTTTTTTTCTTTAACTGTAGTTTACCTTTTCTAATAAAAATATTAGTGGTGCAGGACTGAAAATAATATTTATAAAGAATGTCTTTGAAAAAATCTAAAATTATAAAAAGGCGATGTACGATTATGTCGTCAGACTCCGATTCCGAAACCGGTGAAATTCTGCAACCGCAAACTGTAGCAGCATGTAAGTATAAACAATAAATGTTGCTTACGTTAAATCTTACTATAGAAGTAATAAAATGATAATTAATAAATATATGACCGCACATATTACTATATTATGAATAAAATAGTAATGTAACAATACGAATGATATACTTTATGTCGTTATGCAGATACGTCAGTCAATAATCCATTAAACAGCTGACTTTATTAAATCGGCAATATGCTGAATTAACATTTGATATAAAACACATTTTTAATAAATTGAAATGCATGGAAAGATTATTAAACAATATAGCAGCAGGTATTGGGAGTGGAAATATCTCGCATGATGGCGAAAGATCTTTTTTAGATCAATTGCCATTGACATCTGTGGCCAAGATAGAAAATTTTGATACTGCAATCTCTGTTCAGGCTAGTGAACTTCGGATCAGGGATAGGGAACATAAATAAGGAATTAGGACACAGGTTTATTTTTAAAGGACATGTATAATTTCTGGTTTGTTCTGTGAATTATTGAATTTATTAGATTAGTAATGATTGTCTTTCATGGGCATCTGCCATCTTGTCCTTCTGGGTAACACAACGATATTCTATAGTTCGTGGGCATTCGCCATCCTTTGAGACTCTTGACGACTGTATTATATTTTCTCAGTCATTTCGGTACTCGCGCTCACACTACTTCCTGACCGCTTCTCATGAACTCTTCTGCGATCGGTTTTAAATCGATCGCCTCTGAATTACTAACTCAAGTAGTACTTACTTCGATTCCACAGTCGTATCACGGCTTTCCTGGTTATTATTACCAACTAATTGAGTCCACCTTATCGGCTTGGCGTATCTAGTCGTCAGGCGTGTCACCCTTGTTCTATATCCAATTCTTATACACGTTGCATCTCGTGCCTAATGGACGCCTTTCAAGAGAATGAGCATCGTTCTTCATCAATCATTCGTATTTATTCCTCGGATAATTCTGACTATTTCCGAGAAACAAAAGAATTGTTTCTCGCTTGCCGTTGGGCTCGTCTCTAACACCCACGACCGGGTGACTCGTAATTACGCATGGGTGATCACAGTCTCGGTGGCTATTATATTTTCAATTCTTAACTTGCTCTTTAAGGGATCTTTGCATTTTGATAGTTGTAGCTCACAGACGCCGAAATCTCATAGCGCATCACTTCTTTCGTTTACTTATATGTTCCAACAATCTCAGAAAGTTCTGAAATATTTAATTTACTGGTTTGTATTCATATAAATCGAAAAAGATAAAATTATATAGTACTGTATGTTGACGAGTAAGGGCAAACTTTCATCAAATAATGACATATACCTTCTTGCAGGTACAATTACTGTACTTAGTTTGGGGAGACACAAACAAATTGTATACAATATACTAAATAAATTAATTACTAATGAAGCAGCGAAATTTTATTCGGGGCAAGAATAAAAAAAATGGTAAATCAATATTGTAACGAAGCGCTCCAGAAATATCTGGAAGATTCCAGTTTAAAGAGCCGAAGAGGCTCGCGGTGCCTCCCGCACCGCGAGAGCCCCGCGAGCTCCATGCAGTTCCGCGCTCCGATCGGAGCGGACACCTGCATGGAAACCGCGTTGTTGATCGCGGCCGCGGCGGCTCAACCACCATAGCAACGAATCCGTATAAAAATCGCGATCGCGTACGCGCTCGCCCCTATTCCGCCGCATTCTCGAAGGAGAGGACGAGGTAAGAAGCCACGGCCGCCTGAGAGAATTGGGTAAAACAGGAGAGTACGGGGGCTAGCTTTGCTGGACCTCTCGTGGAACGGAGAGAACGGCTGAAAAGGCCGGACGCCCGATCGTAGGCGATGGGAGAGTTCGGCTGAGAAGGCCGGACGCCCGATTCGTTAAATACAAATGGAGTCGTTGTTACGGATTGTAATAATTAAATTATGTCGAGTCACGAATGAAATTATTCCTTGTGTCCAAATCCGATCCTTACTCCATTTAACATTGTATTCCAATCATGTAGAACCTAATCCCTCCTAATAAAATCCGAACTTGTCTGTTTAGCCAAAACTATTCCTGTCTTCCTTGACATTACTCCCGCAATCCCAACCGATATGCCGACGAAAGGGAGGTCCTCGAGGGCAAAGCGCCCTAGCACCGCTACAATATTATATTATTATAACAATTGAAAATATTTATTTTATTTCATTATAAATAAATTCACACAGACATAAAGCCCATGAATATAAACAGAAGAATAATCTTAGATTCAGAGGATGAAAATAATTCTGCTATGAACAACAAATCAGCGAATCGTAAAAAGAGAAGAAGAATAATACAGGTAGAATCTTCATCAGATGAAGATATTGTTATTGAGAATTTAGATTCTGTAGAACAAAACAAAGAAAAATATTTGCAACACATAAACAAAATTAAGCGAAATAGTGGACAAAGGTACTATACAAAAAGAGGAAAACTCATTCCAGCAAAACAATTCGAATCCAAAAATTGTAATTGCTCGAAGAAATGTATAGAACGTATTAATGAAACACAACGTATAGAAATTTTTGATAAGTTCTGGAATATAAGTGATTTTAATAAGCAAAATATATTTCTATATGGTAGTGTTCAACGAGAATCTGTCAATAGAAGAAGACCTAGAAATAATTCGGGCACTAAAAGGACATGTGCTAATAAATTTTACCTAGTCACTTTTGGTGGAAACATTTTAGTATGTAAGAAGTTTTTCATTGATACTTTCCAAATATCTACTGGACGAATTTATCGTATCCTAAAATCGCATGAGAACATTCCGAAAGATATGCGTGGAAAAATGGATGGCTCTTGCAGAAGAACTAGTGAGCCACTGACAAATACAGTGATAGACCACATAAGAAGCTTTCCGGCATTTGAAAGTCACTATACTCGATCACAAAATCCGGAACGAATGTTTTCAAATCCTGAATTAAATATAAGAAAAATATATAATTTATACTTGGAAAAATGCAAGGAAAATAACTTGAGTTCAGTTAATGAATGGACATACAGGAAAATCTTTAAAGAGATTTCAAGTTACACTTCCATTTGCCACGTAAAGATACCTGTGCGAAATGTGATTTTTTAAACATGAAAATCAAGACAACAACTGATGACAAAGAAAAAACGATTTTTGTAGAAAGACATGATGTTCACTTGCAAAATGCTGAATTAGCAAGAAAAGCATTACAAGAAGATAAAATTCTGGCATCAGAAAATCCTGATAAATACTTTGCCTTCTCTTTTGACTTACAAAAAGCGTTACCCTACCCGAAATTATCTGTCTCAATCGCATATTACAAACGAAATATGTATGTTTCAAACGAGGGTTTTCACAATTTCCACGACAATACAGTTAATATGTATGTGTTGTGACGGGGCAGAATTGCCCGTCACAAATCGCCCGCTCTGAAGCGCTCTCGCCGCGCACTCGCCGCGCGAAACGAACAACCGTCGCTCGAAGGGTTACCGCCTAGGTTATGCGCACACATTACTCAAGGAATGCCTCTTTTGTCGAGCCCCTATTTAGAGACAACTACGCCTAGTCGATCGAGGAGCGGGAGATAAGCTCGTGGATGAGCGACCGGAATGGCTAAGGCCACGAGCCATGAAGAGGGTGTCGGTCCGCCAGGAGAGCCGACCGAGCCGTTCGGAGCCTGCAAAGACGACGGCAGCCGTGACGTCAGCCAGCAGCCGTCGTGGCGTAGGAGCTCCCAGCGTCGCCGACTGAAGACAGCGGCGACTAGCGTAGCGTAGCGAGGCGTGCGATCCCAGCGCGCGGGATCGATACGTCAGCCCTCGACAATGATCGATACCGATCGATGCGCCGGCACCGAGAGATCGAACAGGTAAAGCGGCAACGTAACGCTGGGTCGAAATTGAGGTAGGACCGGGACTCGGTCACTTTGTCTGCGACCGTCTACGCGAGCGAATCTAGGATTGCGAGTGCGACGAGAGCGAACGATCAGTTTCAACGACTTTCAAGTAAGCCCAGCGAAGTTGCCTGCCTACCTAAGTACCTGTTGGTCTCGGTGTCGGCCGTTCACGCTCCTGAGAGGCATCCCTAGCGCGGGTGACCACCGGTCACTAGCGGTCAACTCTTGGCGCGACCCTTCAGGTCGTAGCAAAGTCCCCGGTTCTCTACTCCGTAGATTGTGAGGCGCAGGAAAGCCAGGAGCGACGCGGCCGTCATCGCCGTAGTTAGAGGAATTGCATGCGTTGGACTTTTCGGGATTCGAGGCAATACCACCCGCGGACGAGAGCGACCTGGGACCGTTACGGTTCAGACGTCGCTGTTTGAATCGCGTGTCCGACCAACTACTGGCGTGTTCTCCACAATTCTCGAAGCGCACGGCGAGCGCGTTTAGGCCGGGTAATTCACCTAAATTGTAAACGGCTGCGGAAAAGCGCAGAGCGTTAGGACTTTGGGTTCCGGCCGTTTCCGGCCGAATAAATATCTTCGCCACCCATCCGCGTGGGTTCTTTAGCTCCCTTTCTCTCCCGCATACACTCCGCCACTCTACCGTTCTTCTCGAGCTAGCTAGGTGGACAGCAGCGAGTGCCGCCCTGGGAACCACGGGCCACCTGGAGGACCACCAGCCGGAGAGCAGAGCCAACCAGAAATTTGGCCCTTCTCAGGGCCTGGCGCCCACGCGGCTCTGCATATTATCCAGTCTTTCAGGAGCCCGCGGCCCACGGCGAAGTTGGAGCGCCTCCACCCGGAGCGAGCGCGGACGGAGCCGGGTAAAACGCTTACAGTGTGGGACGAAGCTATTGCTCCCAGGGGATCGCAAGAAGTAGCTTCTTGCTGTTTGAGGCATTTAGAAAATGTAACGACCCAAAGCCAAGTTATTGCCTACAGTGACATGTGTACTGGGCAAAATCGAAATTTACAAATGGCATTGATGTGGTTGAAGGTTATCCAGTCGTTGGATAATAACATTGACATAATTGATCACAAATTTTTACTCTCGGGGCATTCATACCTTCCGAACGATGCAGATTTTGGTATCATAGAAATGGCATTGCGAAAAAAGAATTTTCTGTACACACCACAGGATTATTATGATGTAATAACACAATGTAGAAAACGTGACAAATTCATTTTACATGAAATGAAACGAGAGAATTTCATTTCAACAAAAAATCTTAAAAATGCGATTAAAAACAGATTTAAAAAAAACACTAATGGCGAACAGGTCAATTGATTACAAATATGTTGGTTGAGATTTCTCAAAAGTGCACCATACACTATTTTATATCAAACATCGATGAAGGACGCGGAATTTAAAACTATAAATTTATTACCTACACGTCCTGGAAGACCGCCAAAATTTGAAAAAATCGCCCTGGCGCCTTTGTACCAAAATAGTTACGAAAAATATAAAGACATGATGCAGTTACTACCCTATGTACCTCTGGTGCATCATGCATATTTCGAAACACTGCCACATGCAGAGCATAAGTAAAATCTATCCATTTCTTGTAATTTTGACAATGTAATTAGCGTCTAAAATTAAATTTTATGTCTTGTTATGCGTATTTGTAAACAAAATTGGATTAAAGTGAAGTATATTTTAAGTTATATTTGATTTTTCAAAATTGAAATTAAAGGTGTGATGGAACAAAATCTAACTACGCCCCTGACCGAAGCATTTCGGAGCGATGGGAAGCAGCGGAGAGCTGCGAAACACACTCCGATCGGAGCAGCCAGCCACATGGCGACCGCCTTGTTGATTGCGGCGACGGCGGCTCGATAAACGTAGCAACGGCACCGTATAAAATTCGCGATCGCGTATGCGCTCGCCCTATTCCTGCTGCAATCTCAAAGGAGAGGACGAGGTAAGGAGCCACGGCCGCCTAAGAGATTCAGCACAGCACCAGGGAGTGCGGGAGTCAGCTCCTGGACGCCTTTGGAATGGAGAGAACGGCTAGTAAAGCCGGTCGCCTTCCAGAGGAGAGTACAGGGCGGCTTCCTGGACACCTGAGGAATATAAGGGAGAGATCGGGGAACTGTCGCCTGGTCACCTCCTGGGATGGAGAGAACGGCTAGTAAAGCCGGTCGCCCCCAGCGAGGAGAGAACAGGGGGTTGCCCGGTCACCCGCGCACGCTAGGAGAGTACGGGATGTACTCCTGGACGCCCTGAGGTGCGGAGAGAACGGCCATGAGGCCGGTCGCCAAACCGACTGGGAAAGTACAGGAGGCTGAACCCGGACGCCTATGCGTTTCCGTCTAGTTAAGATACCCTACGATGGGGAGAGTACGGCTATGAAAGCCGGACGCCCGAATCTCGTAATCTTGAGTGCCGTTGTTAAGTCTGACGAATTAATATTGTATCGAGACAAACGATTCTCTTGCGGCAAAATCCTACCATCCTACATCTGTACCAATTACTGTGTCCTCGCTCCAATAAACCCTTTGTATTTTCTCCAGAAAATCCTGTGTTCCGCACTTCCTTACACCAAAACCTTTTGAAAAACCCACCTCATCACAAAGGATTTTTACAGTTGTCTAATTTTGAAAGTGGTGTAAGTCCATTTACAGCCTATAAATATATATTATTATAGTCTAATTCGCCTAAAACAAATTGATATAATCAAATTAAATATCGATAAAACAGTAGAAACATTGCCAGACTTCATATAATTTGCCCAAATTTTTTAATTAACAGATATGCTAACCTTTAATTTTCTCGAAACAAGAGAAAATGGACTTACACCACTTTCAAAACAAACGGTCCATATGTTGTACGTGTTTCTATATGTGTGATTGAAGTACACTTCAGTTTATCATTATTTATTCTTATTTTATATAAAATAAGAATGTAGCCATTGGGATTGTATAGGAAACGGGATTTCAACTAGAACAGGATTTATTGAGGAAAACGTTAGTTTTATACATAGGAAAAGGTTCGAGGACAAATAATTTGATTGCGGTACAGAGTTTGAGATCAGGTGGTTGTCGTAGGTAACATAGGATTAGTGTGCAGAGGCAACTCGATATAATGCAAGGAAAAGGCAGGCTTCTACGGATCGGCATTTTGATGCTAGTAGACCAACTGATCTCGTTCAATCGTAAACCGGGTGTCCAGGAATGTTTCCCCGTGCTCTCCCTCGATCAGGCGTCCGGGTATAATCTCCGTACTCTCCCAATCGAAGGCGCCCACGAAAACTCCCCGTACTCTCCCATTCTACTCAGACGTCCAGGGATGCTCTCCCGTACTCTCCTCTCGGTCAGGCGTCCAGGTAGGATCGCCGAACTATCCTGACCGAGGGCGTCCACGGGAACTCTCCGTACTCTCCCGTTGAGGCTAGCAGGCGTGCAGGTATTCTCGCCGAACTCTCCTGCTAGCGCTCCGATTACTCGTCCGAGAGGGCGGCCGATGGTATTACCTCGTCCTCTCCCTTCGGAAACAGCGTAATGACCGCGCGTGGCCGAGATCAGTCGTTTTATACTAGCCGTTGCTACCGAAATCAACACCCGCGTTGTCAGGCGCGAGGTCAGCGATCGCGCTCCGCGCTCTGCGTCTCCTACGCCCGCGGCCGCCTACAAGCGGCGATGACAATCTATGATCGCCTTCTGGAAGATTCCAGGCTCTTATAGAATACCTCGACGACGGGCAGTTCGGCTTCCGTCAGGGACGCTCAACCGTGGACGCGGTCTTGCGTCTGCGGTCCCTGGCGGAGTCGGCTGCAGCCCAGGGCGGGGTGTGTTTGGCTATATCGCTAGATATAGTCAACGCTTTCAACACCCTGCCCTGGTGGGTCATCCGGGAGGCGCTCGAGCACCATCGGGTGCCTCCTGAGTTGAGGGCCGTCGTCGAGGACTACCTCGCCGACAGGTGCATCGAGTACATGGGCCGGACGCAACAGAACGTGAGGGAGACGTACGCCGGGGTTCCGCAAGGGTCCGTGTTGGGCCCCCTGCTATGGGACCTCGGCTACGACTACGTCCTGCGGGCCGGCCTCCCCGCTGGCGTAGCACTCATCTGCTACGCCGATGACACCCTCGTGGTGTCCAGCGGGGAGGACGAAGTGAGGACCAGCCGCGTCGCGGAGATGGCGGCGGCCTGTGTCGTCGCCCGTATCCACCGACTGGGCCTGCGGGTGGCCCCCGAAAAGACCGAGGCGATCTGGCTCTACGATCGCCGTCGGTCTGCGGGGCCGTCCGTCCAGCGGTGGATCGCGGTGGGAGGTGCCCGTGTCCGGGTGAGCGATACCATGAGGTATCTCGGGCTCACCCTGGACAGCCGCTGGCGCTTCAACGATCATTTTGACCGGCTGCTCCCCCGAGTTCAGAAGGCAGCGGGCGCTTTGGGTCGCCTGCTGCCAAACATCGGGGGACCGTGGGAAGGGGTCCGACGCCTATACGCGGGAGTCGTCCGTTCCATGGTGCTCTATGGAGCACCAGTTTGGGCGGACGATCTGGCGGCCAGTCGGCGCAATCGTACCCTGTTGTTCAGGGTGCAGCGTCCGATGGCCGTCAGGGTCGTGCGGGGCTACCGCACGATCTCCCTGGCGTCGGCAACCCTCCTAGCGAGGTTTCCGCCCCTGGATATCCTGGCGGCGGGGGACGCGAGGACCTACGCTGGTCTTCGCGCCCTTCGAGACGGGGGCGGAACACCCACGGAACGGTCGGTCGAGGAGTTGAAGCGTCAGACCCGGCGGCTCGTTGTTGAGATGTGGCGGGAGAGACTGGAGAATCCAGAACAATCCCGCCACAGAGTCGTCGGGGCGATTCTGCCGAGCCTCGAAGCTTGGCTGAGTCGCGGCAGGGGTCAACTCTCCTACCGTGCGACGCAGGTGCTCACCGGGCACGGTTGCTTCGGTGAGTACCTGTGTCGCATCGGGAAGGAGGCGACGGCACAGTGCCACCATTGTGACGAGGACCGGGACACGGCGCAGCACACGCTCCAGGACTGTCCTGCCTGGAGCGATCAGCGCCGTGTCCTGGTCCGACACGTTGGAGGTGATCTCTCGCTGCCGAGGATTGTCAGGGAGATCCTCGGCAGCGAGAGAGCGTGGAGGGCCTTCCTCGCTTTTTGCGAGGAAGTGCTCCTCCACAAGGAGGAGGCGGAGCGGCGGCGAGAGAGGACGGACCCCTTCCGATTGGAGAGGGCCCGTCCTCGCCGCCGTGGCGCGCGGGGGGATCGAGTCCCCCCGCAGTAAGAGCCATGTGGCGGATCTCAACCCGCTGACGGGCCGGGTGCGTGCCGAGGGGTCGTGTGGCGGCAGAGTGGTGGCTCTGCCGCCTGCCTATAGCGGCCCCGAGGCGGGGCGGGGCGTGTAGTGGTCGCGCGTCCCGCCCAATTTGGTGGTTTTTTGGTGATCCGGGAGGCGCGGTTCGCTCCTCCTTCACGGCTAGTGAAGGAGCGGGTCGAGCCGTGCCCTCCCGGGCTCGGAGGGGGGCGCCTCCCTCTCTCGCGCGAGCGAGAGTGGCGATGGTTAACCCCCCCTCCACGAGAAGTGCCCCCAGAAGGGGGCGGGCGCGGGGCGGCACCGGTAGTGTTCGACAAGAGTTCCCGGTGTCGCCCCATTACGCGCGAAGGATGGCCACCGTGGGGTTTTAGCCGGTAGGAGTCCGGCACTCCCCCTCCACCCCCACCAGGGAGGCGGGGGGTCCATGAGGATTTCCCCACGCAAAAAAAAAAAGGCTCTTATAGAATCCCTTGACACTACAAGAACAAATATGATAAACGCGCATGTGTGATTTTAACCGTAATTATGAGCTTAAAAAATAGTATTGCATACAACAGGTTTGCATGGCTCAGTGAGGAAGCACAGTATCCAGTAATCTTATGTACCGAGTTGAAATCCCGCCTCACCATAAAAAATGTTCAATTGTGTAGTGTAGCTGCTAAAATACCAGAGAAAGAAAAAGTAATGTTCATCCTTCTTAAATAATGAATGAACAAAATTCGGTCGTTACTAATTTTTTAAAAATTTAAACATTATTATTTAAATATTAAATATATATTTTTTAAATATATTTGTTTAATATTAAATACATATTTTTTCAAAATTATTCATATGTCGAATACATATTTTGCAAATATCTATTTTATATTCTACGAATATTTAATTATTTATTAATATTTTTAGAATTAATATTTTTCTCATGTTAAAAAGTGTGGCTTAAAAAATATTTTTCCCATATTTGGAAAAAATCTGAAGCTAATAGTTTTGTGCTACTAGGGTTTTATAAAACAAGTGATGCAATTATGCGTGACGCAGTATATCAAACAAAACGAAATGGCTGAAAAAAAGAACACTGGGAACTTCTTAAAAATGCTTTTGGAAGACTTTACCGTAACAGTGAATAAAGTTGCTGAAGAAACAAGAAAGGAGGAAACACCGCATTGAAAGCGTAAATTGCCCAGTGCCAATGATATTGCAAAACTAAACAATTATTTGCACACAATAAGGAACATTAGTTATACATCCCCACTTGCAACATATACATAATATATGATGAATGGATAACGGTATGCTGAGGCAACGCTTATCCTTCTTCAATTATTTAATCGTAGATGGGCCGGTGACATTGAGCGTATAACAATCCAAGACTTTGAATGTCATAAAGCCATCAATTCCAAGGATCATGGGGATATATGTTGTGACCCAACTTCGGTGGGCGGAAGCGCCGGTCGACGAATTCGGGGCAAGATGGTGGTTTCCCCTTTGATTGGGTCGAAGTCGGGTGCAGCAAAAAGGACGGGGAGACGAGAACGATATATGGGAGACTCAACGGAGGCTTGCCGAACGGAGAAACAGTTTTATTACAACGCGGACTGAGCGCTAGACACTCGAACGTAGCAGAATGATAATCACCCGGGCGGTATACGCGAGCGGCAGCCACACGAGCGATAGACGCGAGCGATAGCCACACGAGCGATAGACGAAGACGGAGCGATAGTCACTCGGGCGGTAGGCGCGAGCGGTAGCCACGCGAGCGATAGATAAAGACGGAACGATAGTCACTCGGTCGGTAAACGCGAGCGATAGACAAAAGCGAAACGATAGCCACCCGAATAATACAATCTCCACAGGCAAGTCTCCGATCTCCTGGTCACTAATTCCAAGGGCTGGCTAATCTCAGCAGAGAGGGGGAGGTTCACGACTCAGACAGAGAAAGAGCGATAATTCCAAAATATCCCGAATGATAATCACCGCATGATTGAAGCGAGATTCAAAGCGATATTCACACGAGATTCGAGGCGATATTCACAGCGATATTCAAAGCGATATTCACACGAGATTCGATGCGATATTCACAGCGATATTCAAAGCCATATTCACCCGAGACTCGAGACGATATTCACAATAATAATCACACGATACCCGAGACGATAATCACAAAATATTCGGAACGATAATCACAAGAGGTAACCAATGCGATTGAAGTCGCCGTTGCTCAGCTCGTCGCCAAGCGTTCACGAAATGGCGGCCGCAGGCCGCCGCGATATTCGAACAATAATCTCAGCAATAATGTCGGTGGAAGCGTATGACAGGCAATAGATCAACAATAATTAAACACAAGATATGCTAGCCTCGGAGAGACTCAGCTCCAGCAAAAGACACAAGAGTTTCCACTCACCAAGTCCGCAGGGGGTGGAAGGCAGCCCGTCCTCGGCGCTCGAGTTCTCTCGTAGGCTTCGTTTGGAGAGCACTTATTTGACGTGGTGATGCACGGGGGCGTCGTAACGAGAATGAATTTCTGCCCGAAAATGTTCACTTTTATATTCGTGATTGGCGCTCCGAGGGCTCGAGGATTGGCTCCCCATGACGTGCAACCACCCCGTGATTGGCCCAGGACCATTTACAGCTCTTGCCTAGGACTTCTCGTGAACTCGCTAATCCTTGTGGCGTAGGTTCCCGTGAAATCGGCAGCTCACCTAAAATTCGCCGTTTCCCGGAACGAGACGGAAACAGAGTCCTCGCGGCCGCGAAAACTCTGACAGGGCCGTTGGTACTTTTTAATTACCCTGCCCTAATGTTGAAGGGTGGAATCCTTCTGGCTGGCCATTCCTCTACCAGCTTATTACACCAAAGGCCGTTCTTACAGCGAGCACTCAGGTGTGCCTCGCGAACGGAAAATACAGATTACAAAACATCAGGAGCCCCATCCTGTTGTCACAACGGTGGTTCAACAGGGAGGGCTGAAGGAAACTGGAGCCGGATCTTCCGCACCCCCAAGCCCTGTCCGGAGCAGACAAGTCGGAGGACCCTGACGGCTAGCCACAATAGCGAACGAGAAACCTAGACGATAGTCACTAAACGCTAAACTCTGATTAGTGCGGCCCTGGCTACGCAGCGATGCGTAGCCCGCTGATCCCCAGGTTGTCGCTACTTCGGTCTTACGTGGAAACGTAGCTGAAATAAATCTCAGGTATACTAACGATAATCTCATGTAGAAGAAATGTACGACGTAGAGTACCGGGTGCCTCGCGGGCGAGCCCGCGAGACGGCCGATGCCCCCACCTCTGACCCCGAGCGCTACCGAAAGCATGACGAAATTTGTGACGAGCGAAATGCCACGTCACAATGTATATAAATCGTTGTCAGAGCAATCAAAGTAGGTAACATATCAGTAATCCAAGACCTAGAAGGAAAACACAATAAAGTAATAATACAACAATAAAGTACAATAAAAGATGAATATACGTAAAGAATAACAACATGTATTCTAGGCTGCTCGGAAATATAGAAAGCCTGAGATCCGAGGCGAATTAGGCAGAACGATACGAGTGTTACTATCAGCAGATTCGTTAGCTTCTCTGAATATGATTATTAAATACAGGAATGTAGCGTACAGGAATGATGTGTGTTTGTGTATTACACGTGAATGAAAATTGATAGAACTTAAGTAACGAGTTTGTAAAGATTGAGCCGAGAAAACTCCAGCAGGCCTACAATTAGATTACTTGTTTGTTCTCGATGGCTGATCCTTTTGGGGCAGTAAATACCTAAAGGTATGCTGTGACCCACACGCTCTGTGCTCAGGTAAGGTGTTCACACCTACCTGAGGCCTGTATCGACCTCGATGAGGGCTAACCCCCCTGCAGTGAAGGTCCCGCGAGCACGGTGAGACCCCAGCGGTCGAACCGGGGCCGCTAGGCGAACCAGGTGACGCGCGAGATTTTATTAGGATTAAGGGCGAGCTCTAAAATAAATCCGCAAAGGGCGGTGAGGGGCTGCCCGCCCACCTCAGTAAATGAGGAATTCTGCCATTGGCAGAATTTGGTACTGATTTAGAAGTTGGAGTGGGGAAATCCCTACATGTGATAAAAGGCTATGGCTGGAGTGTTCGAGGTTCAGTCTAATTGCTAACTCAGAAGCGAAAAGAGTGGTCTAAGCTATTCCCGATCCGATACAATTTTGTGGTGCCGAAACCCGGGACTCAGTCGCTGGGTATTGATACAGTAGTTGTATACGGGAATTATATACGGTGAAGTAATGCCACCGAAGAGAAAGACCACGGCGGAGGTCGGGCAGCCGGCTCCGAAGAAGAAACGAGGCCGCCCCAGGAAGGTATCACCCGTTCCAGAGACTTTGGAGGAAGCGGTTCCAGGCCCCTCTTGGCGGCGAACACCTCAGAGAGAAGAAAACTCAGCGCAGTCAGGATCGCACGTCGCGACGCGTCGAACCGACTACCGAGAGCCCAAGGGCTTCGATTTGACCAGAAATGTCCCGCGTTCTATTAAAAATAGTACCGGTTAGTATTTCGAATCACGGTAAGCGATTAAATACGTTTGCTCTGCTGGACGAAGGCTCGACGATCACGCTGGTCGATAGGCAATTGACCAGGGCCGTTGGTATAAAAGGCCAGCAGCTAGATATTAAAATCAAGGGGATTCGCGGAGAGGATTTAGTGGTAAACAATACGGAAAAGGTTTCATTTTCTATACAAGGGACTTTCGGCGAACATAAGATTGAAAGCGCAATTGTTGTTCCGGCCTTGAATATTTCGTCTCAAACGATCTGCGAGGAGACAGTGAGACGAGTTCGCGAAGTAGCGAGTGTAGATATCAAGCCGTACCGACATGCGCAACCGCGTATTCTCATTGGGCAAGACAATTGGAGATTAATAATAACGCGTGAACTTCGAGATATTGCCGAGCTCGGAACCGTGATATCACGTTCGTCCCTCGGATGGGCTATTCACGGTGCTGTAGCGCAAGGAACGGGAAATGGCGGAATATCCAAAATGTGCATATGTCTTTGTGAAGCTCGGGAAAAAGGACAGAGAACTTGTAAAGTATGTTGCGATTATTGGGAATTAGACGAGCTGTTTAAAAGCTATTTTCAGTTAGAATCGTTAGGTGTGGAACCTGTACGGCCGCGAATTCGAAATGGGCGCGCTGAAAGAATTCTCGAGGAAACGAGTCGACGCGTGGGACGTTCGTGGGAAATAGGATTATTATGGAAGGATGATCATAGCCCACGAGTAGACAGCAGGACGACAGCCTACAAAAGACTTATTTCGTTAGAAAAGAAATTAGATCGACAGCCTGAATTCGCGAATCTCTACTATGGAGAAATGGACCGCCTGATTAAAGCCGGCTACGCGTTAAAGGTTTCGGGATCCGGAGGAAGTAAACGGGAATGGTTTTTGCCGCATTTCGGTGTTCAGAATCCGAATAAGCCAAATAAGTTAAGATTAGTTTTCGATGCAGCCGCGAAAACAGCGGGTGTTAGTTTGAACGATCAGCTAGAGTCCGGGCCCGACTTGCTGCAACCGCTGCACGGGGTTCTCGTGCGATTCCGACAATTCGAGATTGCGTTGAAGGCGGATATCAGGAGACTCGGTAGAGTCTCCGCGCCAAGTAGTGAAGGCGTAGCCGTCCGGGCCAGCGAGACTCCCGAGGCTATATTATCCCGACGTAAAACGATTTAACCCATGCGAAAAATTGTCTGCAAATTTCTTTTCCGAATTTCTCAGAGATTTCCTGCATGAAGTAATTCTTCTCGGGATATATTTTTCTGTGATTTTTTCTGATTCGTATGACGCAAGGCACAATAGAATCGGTCCATTAGTTTAAGAGATATAAATATTTGAAATATTTCGTCCGAAGCGAAAAGTTACTGAAATTCTTCATTATAATCAAGTTTCCTCAAATGTCGCTTTCCTTTTTTCGCCGCTAGGTGGCTGGCGGCGCCCTACCTGCTTTTGGATGGGCGCTTGGCATCAGAATGCCTCGGACCGTCAGCCAGGTAGTGTCAAACAGGTATCGGATACCATAGCAGATACATACTGCTAATAATAAGCGTTGTCTTTTCCGCGCCCGACGACATACAGTGAACGCTCTTATTAATAAGAATTAATTATATTAATAATAATTATCTGTTTCATCAAAGTCAGTGATATTTTCGAATATATGTGTTGTGCTCTTATTAATAAGAATTAATTATATTAATAATAATTATCTGTTTGATCAAAGTCAGTGATATTTTCGAATATATGTGTTGTGCTCGTATTTTATGAAACTTACGAACGTTTCAATGATTGCATCTGTCATGTATATAGTGAAACAACTGCCTCATTTTGCTCAAGTTGTACTGCGTTAATTAGAAGAATCAATCGATTCTCAGTGCCAAGCAGTTTACAAATTCTATGTGCTGAATATTATTATAGATATATGACAGCTTTTCAATTTTTGAAGAAACATTACAATTTCTTCCTTTTCAAATGTTTATTTTGTCGTTAAGCCATAGTCAGGTCGTAATAATATTCATAATAATATTCATAATAATATTCATATATTATTATTATATATTATTATAGATAGATATATGACAGCTTTTCAATTTTTAAAGAAAGATTACAATTTCTTTCTTTTCAAATGTTTATTGCAGTTTGTCGTTAAGCCATAGTCAGGTAGCTCCGTTTTATGACTGGAATCCGCATGATGGGAGTAAGGGGCGGCGCGGAGCGCTCGAGCTCCAAGCTCACACATGCTACGCAGGCATTAACTCAAGTATTTCCCAATAGGGTCAGGTACGGTCATGTAATAATTGACAGACTGAACAAAACTGTGACAGATGGTGGGCGATCCCACATTTTACTCCAGTATCTGTCCCGTCATTACAATCAATGGTGCATAAATAACAACCGGCTGATTCTAAAATATAACCCTCAGTTGTCTACAGTTTTGTAATGTCGAATTATCGGTGATACCGACATTGCGTACTTCTTTTGGTAGCCGTGTAGTGTCACTCAGGTCTCGTATCGCTGAGCATTAGGCGGAGTGAATCACGTCACATATCGGGGGCCAATCGGTTAATTGATAAATGCAAAATCTCGAAAAAGCGTTGCTCATGAACTTCAATAAAACTATTTTATTTTCAACTCAGAGTTACATGGTAACTTTATTAATTGTGTCATATAAAATTCCTATGAACTGAATTTCGGGAGAGTGGGCTATTGGGATGAACGCTTGTCACTTTCAATGAATTGAGTTAAAGTAACAATAGCAGTCGTCCCGGTAAGGCGCTGAAATCGTAATTTTATCGTTCCAGTTCTATTGCAAATATCTGATATTTCTTACTATTTATGCAGGTAAAGAAATGATATATTTTGCTATTGGCAATAAACTCACTTCACAATTACTCTGCGACTATCAACAAACAACGTTTTAATCGCATTTATAAATATTTTATTATATGTCAGGACCAGGTGCTGTGAAAGTGCAAAGGCAAGGAGACAAATTCATTACTAACATCAAAATATAATTTTTTCATCTGTGTAAATAACAAGGAATTAAACAAATATTATGTATTTGCAATAGAACGGGAATCATAAGATTGCAAATTGAGCGTCTTACCACAACTACTACTATTCTTACTAGAATTGTATTCATTTAAACTAACAACCATGCATTTTAAGAATCATAGCTTACTCTCCGGAGATTGTTTACAAAAATTGTATACCCCCACAAAATGTAGCGCAATTCGCCAAGTAGTTTTGCCCAACCTACTCCAAACATTCTTTGTTCCGCATAAGTGTTTGGGATTTAACAAAAATCATACTCCGCTTTGACATTCTAACAAAGAGTGTTAGACCTGTCACGTCGAAACCCAAATCCAATTTTTTTTATAAGCTCTGGATGTGATGTAGACCTAGTGTACAAAATTTGGTTTGCAATGGTCAACTGCAAGGACCCCCCAAAAATGCCAAATGTGCCAATTTTTGCACTTATGGAGCTTTAAGGCATTTATAGCAAACCCGCTTGATTTTATTTAAGTCCATATACTCGCAGTGCACTATTATAGCTAATATTTTAAATATGTGGCATGCAGCCTCGAAACAACTTAATTAGAAAACACCAATTCAACAATCGCAAGTAATATACCAATTACGAACTGCATGTGTTTTTCGATGAACATGCAAGAAATTTTAGTCCCAGAGATTCGGCGCCATTTGAGTAAACAATATGCATAGGGATCCCTGTCAGCTTTGTCATGTTGAAACCATTAACCAAACTTTTTACAGGTCCTAAAGAAAGAATATAAAAAATTCTAACTACAATTGTTCAGTGCAAGTGTATGAATGTATATGAGAGCTAGCAAATATGCCCTCGATGCTGTGAAACACTGTATGTAAATCCGTATGTCAGACCTGTCATGTCGAAAACTATCACGAAACTTTCTGAATAAGTTGTTTAGGTGCTAAATGAGAAATATGTGAAATATTAACTATAATAGTGCACTGCAAGTACACGAACTTAAATTAAATCAAGCGGGTTTGCTATAAATGCCTTAAAGCTCCACAAGCGCAAAAATTGACACATTTGACATTTTTGGGAGGTCCTCGCAGTTGACCATTGCAAACCAAATTTTGTACACTTGTTCTACATCACATCCTGAGCTTATAAAAAAAAATTGGAATTGGGTTTCGACCTGACAGGTGTGACACTCTCCTTGTAAGATATTACTGATCACAAACTTATGATATCCCTCAAGAAGACATCGAAAATGTAAAATAAATCGCCAACTAGTGTTGTTCCATCTCCCACAAAAGTGTTTTCGATTCAACAAAAGTCATACTTCTCTTTCACATTCTACAACAGTGGTACATAACGTTATTTCTTTGGTATATGATTACATATTACTGATCAAAAACTTGCGATATCCCCTAAAAAGACATTAAAAATGTAAAAAAAATCGCCAAGTAGTTTTGTTCGACCTCCCACAAAAATCTTTTCCCCCACAAACGTGTTTTGAGTTCAACAAAAATCATGTTTTTCTTTAACATTGGAAGACAATTCTACTAACAACTACATATTTCGTTGCCTTTGCCATATTCACAAAAAAATTAATGAAAATCCTTCGAAACTAGAGCCAAGGCACTATTTAATTATGGAATATTTTTAAAAATGTTCTGAAACCATCAAACCATTTCATCGCAATGCCGAGGCGATTACGGGTACTCAGTCACAACACAAGCATGATATACTTTACAGTGCTAGATAAGGGTTGGTTGCAGTTTTGGGGTAGAGAAGCGGCATAGTAGAATTAATCATCAATAAAACATCTGATACTTGGCCGGCCCGGTTATTCACAAATGGAGTTTCAAGCCTTTCACACGACAAATACATAGAATATTTATTCATGTACAATACCAATCAATCAAAACATCTAAAATGTGAAACACGCGCGCAAAACGCCGCAAATTTCACACTACTTTCGATTACATAACAGCCAAATTCACAAACGTACAATAGCCCCGGTAAGAAATGAACACTCCATAACCGTTTCAACAATATACCAAGGATCTGTGATGGTATGATGAATCATTTAAACGATACAAACTACCCAGCAATTTGTGTGTAGGCTTGAAACTCCATTTGTGAATAACCGGGCCGGCCAAGTATCAGATGTTTTATTGATGATTAATTCTACTATGCCGCTTCTCTACCCCAAAACTGCAACCAACCCTTATCTAGCACTGTAAAGTATATCATGCTTGTGTTGTGACTGAGTACCCGTAATCGCCTCGGCATTGCGATGAAATGGTTTGATGGTTTCAGAACATTTTTAAAAATATTCCATAATTAAATAGTGCCTTGGCTCTAGTTTCGAAGGATTTTCATTAATTTTTTTGTGAATATGGCAAAGGCAACGAAATATGTAGTTGTTAGTAGAATTGTCTTCCAATGTTAAAGAAAAACATGATTTTTGTTGAACTCAAAACACGTTTGTGGGGGAAAAGATTTTTGTGGGAGGTCGAACAAAACTACTTGGCGATTTTTTTTACATTTTTAATCAAGGATATGTTTTTAAGAGTGAGGCTTCGCGATAGTGATAGAGCCGCACAGAGATTCCTTTGGCGAGGCAAAGACAGGCGGGAAGAACCAAGTGTTTACGAAATGACTTGTTTGATTTTTGGCGCGAAATCCTCACCGTGCTCCGCGATATTTGTGCGAAATAAAAACGCTGAAGAATTTTGCAATTCGAAACCGGAAGCGGCGAAAGGCTTAATAAAGAATAGTTATATGGATGACTATTTGGGAAGTTGTAGAACTATAAAGCAAGCCACCGACATAGTGAGAGATATTACCTATATAAACGCGCAAGCAGGTTTCGAAATGCATGGTTGGGCTTGCAACGCCGTGCAGGCCCTCGAGGGGGTAACCGAAAGAGCGAAGACCGACGATCGCGAAGGGACGCATCTCTGTGACCATCATAAAGAACGCGTATTAGGTTTATTCTGGGACACCCGCACGGATGAGCTGGGATTTAATTTGGGAACGAGTAAAATTCCGGATCGAATAATGAATTGCCAGGAAAAGCCAACGAAGCGTGAACTTTTACGTGTCGTAATGAGTATTTTCGATCCGCTGGGGTTCCTTTCTCCTTTCCTGGTCAAATCGAAGTTGCTCATGCAAGAAGTCTGGAGAAGCGGGATAGGATGGGACGATAAGATACGCGATGAGGAACAGGTCGGTTGGGCCGCGTGGTTAAAAACCTTGAAAGACATCCGCCATTGTAGGATACCGCGTTGTTACATTCCTCCAGGATTGCGTTATCAGAGAGTAGAGTTACACGTATTTTGTGACGCGAGCGAAAAGGCATACGCGGCAGCCGCGTACTTGCGTTTTGTAAAGGAGAACGACAAGTCTCATGTACGCCTAGTCATGGCGAAATCGCGAATTGCCCCTTTGAAGCCGTTGTCAATTCCACGTCTGGAACTTCAAGCCGCGTTATTAGGCGCGAGACTAGGCAAATCGGTAGAGGCGGAGCTCGAAATCGCGATAACGCGACGATATTACTGGTCAGATTCAAGCACGGTGATCCGCTGGATAAATTCGGACCCCCGGACGCGACAAGTTTTCGTGGCTCATCGTATAGGCGAGATTAGTGAGCTCACTCTTATCTCCGATTGGCGATGGGTGCCTTCTGCGCTTAACCCAAGTGATGACGCGACGCGTTGGACCACTGGTCCACTCTCTCCACATAGCCGTTGGTTCGTGGGACCAGAATTCTTGAGCGAAACTGAAGCAAATTGGCCAAAAGAAAAACGTCTGTCCGATAAAGAAAGGACGACCATAGATAATTTGGAGAGGAAAAAAGCTGCAGTATATGCGACGTCCGCGAGCGTAATGTTAAATGTTACCCCGTTCATTAAGATATTAGGATGGAGGGGACTATTAGTGATAGCCAGGCGCGTCCGCGGTATGGTAGATCGCTGGTTGGGTCGATCCCGAGTGATCACTCCGACCAAAAGTATCGAATTGGCCGAACAATACTGGTTTCGCGAAATTCAACACGAATCGTATCAGACGGAATTACAGGCATTAGCAGAAGGAAAAAACATAAGTAAAAGGAGTAAAATCATCGGACTCAATCCCTTCCGGGACGAAAATGGGATATTAAGAGCCAACGGGCGCGTGACCAAAGTTTTGAACGCGGAATTTAACAACCAACCCATAATCTTAGATGGGAAACATCCCGCGACGCGCTTGTTAATCATCGAATATCATCGGCGTTTCTACCACGCGAATCACGACACGGTAATTAACAAATTACGTCAAAGGTATTATATTGTCGGTCTACGGAATACCTTGCGCTCAATAATTAGCAAATGTTTAATATGCCGGCTTCAGAGAGGTAAGCCTCAAGAACCGAATATGTCTGCGTTACCCATTGCGCGCTTAGCGTTTAAACAACGGCCATTTAGTCATTGCGGGATTGACTATTTCGGACCGATGTTAGTGAAAATTGGAAGGCGTAGAGAAAAGCGCTGGGGAGTACTTTTTACTTGCCTCACAGTACGCGCGATACATTTGGAATTAGCTCATAGTTTGAGTGCAAGTTCAACGATTTTGGCGTTACAAAGGCTATCCGCGCGAAGAGGGACTCCTCAAATCATGTACAGCGACAACGGCACTAATTTCAAGGGTGCCAGTAGAGAGTTAAAGGATGCGATCATTTCGATAGACAAAACTACGCAGACAAGATATGCTTCGACCAAAGGCATTGAATGGAAATTTATTCCGCCGGGAGCTCCCAATATGGGTGGCGCTTGGGAACGTCTCATAAAATCGGTTAAAATCGCGTTACACACGATACTGAAAGACCAAGTACCTAGCGAGGAAGTTCTTATTACTTTGTTAAATGAAATAGAGCATTCTGTTAATTCGCGCCCGCTTACTCATGTTTCGGTAGACCCGCGCGATAAGGAAGCGTTAACGCCGAATCACTTCTTAATAGGATCCTCATCAGGAGAATTGCAATTAAGAACCTATGACCCGCAGAATGTCAATCTTAGGAAGCAGTGGCGAATTGCCCAAGCTTTCGCGGATTCTTTCTGGCGGCGCTGGTTACGCGAATTCGTGCCATCGTTAATCGTGCGCAAGAAATGGCCAGGGAAAAATGCGAACTTAAAAATAGGTGATATAGTTCTCATCGCGGATTTGCAAGCACCTCGCAATGTATGGTGCAAAGGCACGGTTGTAGAAGTGTATCCAGGTAGCGACGGACAAGTCCGAGTGGCGAAGGTCCGTACAGGCACATCTGTATTCATACGCCCGACCCGTAAGCTGATTAAATTATTAGGTTCAGATGAAGTACAAAATTAAACTAATTTGTACGGGGGGGAGGATGTAGCGTACAGGAATGATGTGTGTTTGTGTATTACACGTGAATGAAAATTGATAGAACTTAAGTAACGAGTTTGTAAAGATTGAGCCGAGAAAACTCCAGCAGGCCTACAATTAGATTACTTGTTTGTTCTCGATGGCTGATCCTTTTGGGGCAGTAAATACCTAAAGGTATGATGTGACCCACACGCTCTGTGCTCAGGTAAGGTGTTCACACCTACCTGAGGCCTGTATCGACCTCGATGAGGGCTAACCCCCCTGCAGTGAAGGTCCCGCGAGCACGGTGAGACCCCAGCGGTCGAACCGGGGCCGCTAGGCGAACCAGGTGACGCGCGAGATTTTATTAGGATTAAGGGCGAGCTCTAAAATAAATCCGCAAAGGGCGGTGAGGGGCTGCCCGCCCACCTCAGTAAATGAGGAATTCTGTCATTGGCAGAATTTGGTACTGATTTAGAAGTTGGAGTGGGGAAATCCCTACATGTGATAAAAGGCTATGGCTGGAGTGTTCGAGGTTCAGTCTAATTGCTAACTCAGAAGCGAAAAGAGTGGTCTAAGCTATTCCCGATCCGATACACAGGAATGAGGTGGAAATTCCTATAGAAAACCATTATATTTTTGGTATATTTGGATTAAACTTGAGAAACACATTGCAACAAAATGTGTGACTTTATGTTTATCGAACAACCAGGTTGCTGACCTTGCAACATTCGTGGGATATGACGAACAAATCCACAGGAACCATTACCGTCAACCTATTCCAGAATTGGAAATTATTAACATGTTGACTGCCAGACGGATTTTCCATGGTTTGTCCGAGGCGCCAACATTAACTTTTCATTATGCGATGCATATTATGATAAATATTGTTTCCAGCAAATAATATGCGTTATAAAATCATGTTTGAAGCATTTTTCGTGGTGGGGGTCACCGGTGACCCCCACGGCGCACAGTGGTCTGAAACGCGAATCTAGCGGGAAAAAAATCATTTCTACGTCCGAATCGTATCTATCGGAATAAAATTTTATTAAACGAAATAGTATGAACAAAAAGCCTTCTTGAAATTCAAAAATGACTAATTTGATGACGGTTTTAAAAAGTTTGAAAATATGTATGATATGTAACTAAAAATAATTAAAGAGAGAAATTATGAAAACTGCATTTTAATGTATCTATTCAATTGCTACTGTGTTTTCGAACAAGTATAAACAACAAAAAGTATACATAGACTATTATATGCAGCATGTATACATTGCACAATGTATAACGTCTACCCTAATTATCACTACAAGAAATTTAATTTTGACGGTGAGATGTTTTATCATAGTAGGTAGAACATGACTGAAATTATGGTGCCGAGATGCTTTTGTTCTAAAAGATGTACAAGTTGAAGCTCTACAGGTAGAATTATAAAACGTTTGCGCTCTCAGGATTAACTGTCCCTAATAACTGCGAAATAACAATAGAAGAAATATACAGAAAAAATGGGCACTAGTAATGAACAGTACTTGGTAGATGACAATGTCATAGGAATGCGAATTTCTTAAGCACAGCTTAACCATTCGGTGATGAGACTTCGGCTTTTATACGCAGGCAAAAGCAGAGACTTCGCTAAAACAGAAAACAATATTTGCGGCACTCAGCTATAGGCCCATTCAAGTCTTCTCATAACCCCAATCCCATAAAATATTGTAGTGGAATTTTTGTAGATGCTTTTGATATTGTAGGAAATAATGAAAAAACTTTTAACCATCTGGCACTGAAACATGTTCTACAAAATTATCCGTAACTTTAAAATAGGCAAAAACTGGCAGCTGCCCTTTTGCTATGTTCTTCTTAAAGCTTCACTTTAACAGTAGAAACTTGCACCAGACCTCTACTAGCCTCTACTTTTTTCGTAGAGACTTCTAAAGTTGATTGAAAATCATGAAACGTAAGCTTTTTTTCAATTCTCTGGAATCCCTTGATCCAAGAGGGTGCATGATTGAAAAGGGGTAAAATACATACATTATACCCTAATCATCATTGAACATTAATGTATTAATTTAAATACGATCGCTAGGTACGTGGTATTAATATAAATCCGATTCATTCTAAACGCCATCGTGTATGACAATTTAAAACATTAAAGAAAATACTGGTTTCATAATTGTCTCCAGGACACGTACGAGCATCTATAATTAAAAAGGCGTTATAATTCGATGGTACATCATTGTTTCAAAGATTTCTAATTGTTAAAGTTCGATTTCACCGCCATCGATTTTGCTATTTTTTTCAGGCTAGATTCGCGTTTCAGACCACTGTGCGGCGCTGTAGGCAATTATTGCGATTTTCTTTTGTTTTGAAATAATCGTGCTTCGGTTGCTAAGTGATTACTCTCAGTTGTTAGTCTTATTCTGTGCGTTCTACGAACAAGTAAGTGCGTTTGTTATATTTTTTCACTCTACATACGTTTCTGCATTTTATATCTTTTATTTAATTTTTTAATTAGCCCTTAAAAATATGGCTTCAAATGAAGATTATACATCAGATATATCATCTGACGGTGCAGTTCTACAAAGACCGTCAAAAATACTGCGATTGGAATCAGACAGCGAGGAAAGTTCAGCAAGTAGTTCATCGGATATGCCAAGAGCTTTCACGGTACGTCGGCGCCGAATTGAGTCTGACAGTGAAACTGAAGATAGTGATAACAATAAAGATGTTCTACAAGAAGAATTTGATGCGAATTGGAGTATTCCGTTAGTTAATACAACCGACATCACATTTTCTGAGTCGTCAGGTATCAACACATGTCAATCACAAATTTTTGCTTGTACGGAACCACATGATTTTTGTTCCCTCTTTGTTACTGACGCAATATTCGAAATTATTGCAAAGCAAACGAACATCTATGCGTCGCAAAGGAAATTAGAACTGCAATCGTATCGGTTAGATCAGTGGTACGAAACTTTTTCGTTTGATTGTTTCTTTGGTCTAATGATATGGATGGGATTAATACGATTACCGAAAATTGAGTTGTATTGGAGTAAATATGAAGGATACAACCTGACACTTCCACGCACAATTATGCCAAGAAATCGATTCGCATTGTTATTACGGTTAATTCATTTCAGCAATAATGAAGAAAATGATCCCAAAAATAGGTTGTCTAAAGTTGCGACTATTGTCAATCATTTAAACAGTAATTTTAAAAAATATTATAAACCAGATGAGATAGTATGCGTGGATGAGTCTTTAGTGCCATTTCGAGGCCGCATAGTATTTCGCCAATATTTAAAACAAAAACGTCACAGATATGGCATTAAAATTTTTAAATTATGTAGTGGGCCAGGATATACTTATCCCTCCAAAAACATTAAAATGTAAAAAAAAGCGCCAAGTAGTCCTGTTCCTCACCCCAAAAAGGATCCCGCTTCATAACCAAATGTATCGTGTTCCACAAAAATAACAGTGTGATGAAACCACCTTATCAAATTGACCAAAAACGTAAATCGATATCATTGGAAAGCCAAGCCTTGATTATATACTCTATATAAGGCTAATACCCTAGTACCACAAAATAATTTAATGGTAGGGCATGGAATACAAATATTGTGTTTAATTGAATGAATATTAAAACAAAATTAATGTCACACTGAATTAAAAATTCTACGAACAAACAAACAAGAACAGGGGCAGAATGTGACTGTGGAAACCAAACCTTCAGTTAGGAATACAAAACGAAACATATGTTCAACAATCGTGAAAATTAAATTAAAAAATATATCTCTTCTCTTCGTTCAGTTTATCAAAGGAAACGTAATACTTGGCCCGCTCGGTTCTTCACAAATCGAGTTTCAAGTCTACACACAAATGGATGCAACCTTATTATTAAAATGATACCTTACATCATTGCAAATCGCTATTGTATTGTTAATGTTAAGATGCAAGATGGATATAGTACTTCTTGGAAACAGTAAGTTTCTTAGTGTTAGCTCAGATGGTACATTATTATTCCAATGATACCTTTCATCATCGCAAATCGTTTTTGTACAGTTAATGTTAGGATGTAAGATGGACTGTATTTCTTAGGAAACGTAATTTTCTTAATTAATACTACTACTTGGCGTGAAACTCTGCAGAGTCGCCTGATATTCCATTGTAACTCGCGAAACGTCGCACTACTTAGCAAAGTCATACAAATTCCACGTTCCCCACTCGTGCAGTGTATTCGGATAATAATTATCAATGAATGAGTGACAAAATATATCTGTCGATTGCGAATCGAACTCCGCATTCGTTTGCTGTGTGAAAGCCTTGAAACTCGATTTGTGAAGAACCGAGCGGGCCAAGTATTACGTTTCCTTTGATAAACTGAACGAAGAGAAGAGATATATTTTTTAATTTAATTTTCACGATTGTTGAACATATGTTTCGTTTTGTATTCCTAACTGAAGGTTTGGTTTCCACAGTCACATTCTGCCCCTGTTCTTGTTTGTTTGTTCGTAGAATTTTTAATTCAGTGTGACATTAATTTTGTTTTAATATTCATTCAATTAAACACAATATTTGTATTCCATGCCCTACCATTAAATTATTTTGTGGTACTAGGGTATTAGCCTTATATAGAGTATATAATCAAGGCTTGGCTTTCCAATGATATCGATTTACGTTTCTGGTCAATTTGATAAGGTGGTTTCATCACACTGTTATTTTTGTGGAACACGATACATTTGGTTATGAAGCGGGATCCTTTTTGGGGTGAGGAACAGGACTACTTGGCGCTTTTTTTTACATTTTAATGTTTTTGGAGGGATTCCATGTCTTTTTGGTCGTTCAGTTAATACGATATGGACAACCTTTTTTTCCCTATAGGAAAGCATAGGAAGTTCGGAGTTCTGTTCGGATGTTCGGTGTTCGATGTTCTGTTACGACGAAATGTTCTAGTGGAAACGGGCCTTAATACGATATGGGCAACCTTCTTTTCCTATACGAAAGCATAGGACGTTGGGAGTTCTATTCGGATGTTCGGTGTTCGATGTTCTGTTACGGCGAAATGTTCTAGTGGAAACGGGCCTAGTATAATAAGAATTGCAGAAAAGTAGAACATTACCTACCGCTTGTTTAGATTTTAAGGTTGTTGAGGAATGGGAGGATTCTTTTTATGTAGGATTTGTTTTAAACGCGGAATGCTTTTTTGGGTTGTTGGATGTTTTTCGGGAAGTGGAACAAAACTACTTGACGCTACTTTCTACATTATAGTGTTTTTGGAGGTTGGGGGGATTCTTTCTGTGTATGATTTCTTTTAAATGAAGAAGATTTTTTGTGTAATTGAGTCTATTTATGATTTAGCAAAGGAGTCGCTAAATGCAAACGGGATGTTGTTCTTTGCAAAGGAGTCGCTAGATGCAGACGGGACGTTGTTCTTTGCAAAGGAGTCGCTAAATGCGGACGTGGGCCTTTTCTTTGCAAAGGAGTCGCTAGATGCAGACGGGACGTTGTTCTTTGCAAAGGAGTCGCTAAATGCAGACGGGACTTTGTTCTTTGCAAAGGAGTCGCTAGATGCAGACGGGACATTATTCTTTGCAAAGGAGTCGCTAGATGCGGACGTGGACCTTTTCTTTGCAAAGGAGTCGCTAGATGCAGACGGGACGCTGTTCTTTGCAAAGGAGTCGCTAAATGCAGACGGGGCTTTGTTCTTTGCAAAGGAGTCGCTAGATGCAGACGGGACGTTGTTCTTTGCAAAGGAGTCGCTAAATGCAGACGGGACGTTGTTCTTTGCAAAGGAGTCGCTAGATGCGGACGTGGGCCTTTTCTTTGCAAAGGAGTCGCTAGATGCAGACGGGACGTTGTTCTTTGCAAAGGAGTCGCTAAATGCAGACGGGGCTTTGTTCTTTGCAAAGCAGTCGCTAGATGCAGACGGGACGTTGTTCTTTGCAAAGGAGTTGCTAAATGCAGACGGGGCTTTGTTCTTTGCAAAGGAGTCGCTAAATGCAGACGGGACGTTGTTCTTTGCAAATCGCTATATACGAACAAGATGTAGTTGCTCGCGAATTCGGTGCAGAGTGCGGACATAGACTGTTTCTCTACTTTTTTTGTTATGGGGATAAACTTGGCTTCTGTTCAAAGCTATTAAATTGTATAACACATCATTTTGATCCATACTTTTCAAAAAAGAACAGATAGGCATCTTTTGCACCTCTCGGCCACTGTATTTTTTGTATAATCTTTTCATCGTCAATGTTAATGAATGTATTTCTTTTATTTCTTACAAAACATGTGTAATGCCCAGTTTGGTTATTATCTTTATTTTTTCTGTCATGATAAAATATAGCACTTATCGCTCTATACGATTTTTGCGCGATAAGTATTTTTGACATATGTGCACCTGTGATACTATACTTTTGCATTTTCATAAATCTTTCTTCCCTTTTGTGAAAGGGTAATAACTGAATTAGTACAACATCTGCAGCCATCGTTACATCAGTTTTAAACATCATTGTGTTACTTCCACAATGAGAGCACGAGGAATTGTCTAGTTCACGCCAGTTGGAATACATCTTAATAATTTCCTGTAGACCTTTACTTTGTCCTTTTAGTTCACATAATGGTAGTGTCAAAATTACGTTTTTCTCAGTTCTCGCACTTGTTTGAAGGCAAGTTTTGCAGCGCAGTTGATGAGTCAACTCGTGTTCTAACGTTTGTCTAATACTCTCATGACCATTTATAACACTGAGTAAAAATTCAGCAGCATCTTGTGGAATGTTTTCAATGAAAGTTCCACCTAAGTCCTGCCTAACCCCAAGAGAATTAAGGAGTGGCACTCCTTCACTTACGTAGACTTGGGCCAAAGCTCTTAACGCACCATGTTTGTGGAGATTGAGCATTTTTTCACGAATAATCTCGCTATGAAGCATACATTGCATACTTACGTTAGCGTATGCGGATACATGGTCCGAATTGGTAAAGCCTTTAACGGAACGGACTACAATCACCGCATTATCTGCATACAATGCATCAATATTAGGTCTTGGTAGTCCTGTCCAATATCTGTCAGTAATTTTCTGCTGCCTTTCCATCACATAATTTATATTTGCCAGATCAGGTCTGTAAATGCCTCTTAATCTGTTGTATTCCAGTACAGCTAGTTTATTAGCTTGTACGGAGTACGGATCGAAATTGATCAGATGCAAACCGTCCAATGAAGTTACACGTGATAGTGCAACGTACGTCTGACCGCAGCTAAAGATAGTGTTACCTGCGTCGACGATAGCTGTTTTTAAACTTAACCCCTGGCACTTGTGAATGGTAATACCATAGCTAAGAGATATTGGAAATTGGTGACGAATGACATAAGCTTTTTCCATTACTTGAAATTTCGAAGTAACTCTTTCTAATGAATATGTCTGACCAGTTGATAAACGAAACTGTATCGTTTGAATATCACCATTAGCTTCCACCGCTTCGGTAAATGCAACAATTTCTCCAATAGCACCATTCACAAGACCTAGCGTGACATCAATGTTACGTCTAAGCATGATTTTGGCACCAACTTTCACAATTATATTTCTGCTTAAGCCAGCTGTCTGAGAGTTGTCTTCTTCATATTGATCTAATAGTTTATTCACACGTTTCTTTAAATACTCCGCACAATCGAGAACGTCGCGTGCAGTCAGCTTCACCGCTTCGCTGTTAATTCTTTCGAGCATTGCTGCATTAAGTACGTCACACAAATGGCATGTAGGAAGTAAACAAATTGCATCTAGCGGTAAAGTTTTAATGTAATTACAAAGCTCCCTTAACATTCCACCAGTGTCGTTGGATATGAACACAATTTTCCTCGATTGCAATTCCAAACCATCTGCTTCCGTAACAATACCCAAACGAATTCTTGAAAGAATTTCGCGATAAGTATCATCACCTTTTTGTCGCATATTTATACTCAATTCATCGTAAGTGAATAGCTCAGTCCACAAATTGTAACTGGCCAACGAACCTAAACATTTAGCATTTTTCTCTCTCGATATTTCAATAAATGCCGGCTCTTCGTGAACAGGTGGTAACTGTAATAAATCACCAAACAGAAGAATATGCTTTCTGCCAAACCATCCATCGTTTGTGTCAACTGTATCGAATATTTCTGCCAGTCTCAGATGTATAAACATTAAGGTAATATTCGGTATCATAGAAATTTCGTCTATAATGAATAGAACGGTATTTTTTAAGTCTGTACGTAATGTTTTCAAGACCATATCAGATAAAGGCCTATAGCTAGGAGTTTGACCGTGTTCAACGGGAAGTTGAAGTAATCTATGTACGGTTAAACCGTCGATATTGAACGCTCCTACTCCAGTAGGGGCTAATACAACTGTATCTTTTTCAACTGCTTGTTTTGTCCAACAACGCAGTGCCTTAATCAAGAAACTTTTCCCTGTTCCGCCTTCTCCGCTGACATACAAGCGCAATAGTGAACTATTCACATCGTCTAAATTGCTAGCAATTGTTTTTGTAACCTTTTCAAAAATCCTTTTCTGATCAAGATTTAATTCTTGTATCATCTGCGTAATGTTACAATCAACAATTTTTGCATTCTTCTCCATTTCTTTCAACTCCACAATTGCACCTTCTACTTCAAGAGGCTGACATTCCATCTCATCGAATGAATCAGGTTTCTCATTCTTACATTCATTTCCCAAAATATTCTGCTTAATTAATTCTTGGACATGGTCAACAGCTGCTTGAAATTCTTCTAATCGTTCATGGTACTGAAGACCACTAATAATTTCTGACTTTACCGACGCAAATGCTTCGGTATAAGTACCACTGCACCCTTTTAACTCGTCCAAGTTCCTCCAGGGTTTAAACAATAATAACATTGAGTAATAGTATTTTTCTGGATTAAGATTCTTATTATATGTAAAATGGTTGATCAAATAACCACGATCTCTTTTTTTTAAATATAAGCGAGTTTTTGAATCGTAGAATTCTAACGTGCACTTTGACATTTTAACTCGCGAAACGTCGTACCACTTAGCAAAGTCGTACAAATTCCACGTTTCCAACTCGTGCGGTCTATTCGGATAATAATTATCAATGAAGGAGTGACAAAATATGTCTGTCGATTGCGAATCGAGTTCAGCAATTTCCTTTCGCGTTTTGATTTTCCTACTTCTTATCTGATTGACATCTAACCAACGAAATGTCGTATGAGGATCAGTTCTATGTAATGCAATGCCTAAAAGAATATCCGCGGCTTCAATGGCTCCGCATTCTCTGTTGCTTAAACTGCGTAATCCAATGTTCCACAAATTGCTGTGGAGAGACTTTGTACTGTTTATTACGCTAAAAGTATCCACACCATAGCTGCATTCCGTTTTAGTGGTGTACTTTGTACAATAGAAATTTAACAGGGCTGACTTTTCACCGATAAATTGGATATCCATATTCCCTTCCCAAGCCGTGAGAATGATAGGATTATAATCATTTATGTTTTTCTCGCGTTCTCCACGAGGCAAATCGTATAGACGATTTTTACTTTTTAATTGTTTTCTATTTGCTATAGAGACTGCAAGATCTCTTAATATTATCTTGTCTGTCACCGGACGTGAAAATCCAAAACGACATTTTGTTACGAAACCTTTCTTGGTTTTCTTTTTCCTTTGACAATAAGAGTTGTGGTAATGCTCTTGGTGAGTAGAAACGCATTCCCCTGTTGCGGGAAATGCAGGTGGGAGGGGCGACGGTGCAGACCAAGACCGCCGTAAAGTACCTGGGGGTGATGCTGGACTGCCGGCTCACCTTCGGGGAAAACATCCGCCAGAGAGCAGACAAGGCGGCGTCAGTAGTCGCGTCGCTGAGCAGGGTCATGGCCAACATCGGCGGACCCACACCCTGCAAGAGGCGACTGCTACTGCGCACCGCCGAGTCTATAATGCTCTACGGCGCCGAAGTCTGGGCCGACTCGCTGCGGTGCGAGAGGCATCGGAAGCGTATAGCCGCCGTCCAGCGGAGATGCGCTTTGCGGATCGCCTGCTCGTACCGCACGGTCTCGGAACCAGCAGCCATGGTGGTCGCTGGGGTCACACCCATCGACCTGCTCGCACAGGAGCGGAAGTTCGTCCACCAGGACAAGTCCGCCTTGGGGAGAGTAGCCGCCGCGCAGCGGGCGAAGGCCCGCTCTTTAGAAGCGTGGCAGGAGCGGTGGGACCGGGAGTCGCGGGGCCGGTGGACAGCGAGGCTGATACCTCGTCTGGACATTTGGCTAAACCGTCAGCACGGTGAGGTGGACTACTACCTCACACAAATGCTGACGGGGCACGGCTACTTCCGCGCATATCTCCATAAGATGGGGAAGGTTGCGGACCCTGGCTGTGCCTACTGCGACTCCCGATCCGACAGCGCTCTCCACACTTTGTTCGAGTGTGGGAGGTGGAGCGTGGAGAAGGACGGGCTGGCGGAGGGGCTCGGAGACATAACTCCCGACACTATAGTCGGGATTATGCTGACGAGCCCCGAGGCCTGGACAAAGGTCTCGGCCTTTGCCAAGTCCGTCCTTCTCCGTAAAAGACAGGACATGGCCGCGGGCGGGGGCATAGCCCCCTAAGCATCTAACGGCGCCACCCCGAAGTAATGCCAAATCGGCGGTTCCGGGGTGGTGTCTTGAAGCCCAAGGAGGGGGGTTTTAGTCGGTAGGCCCGGGTTTCTGGCTGAGACCCGGGAGAGCCCGACACACGGGGAGGGACCAAGTCCTCCCCACGGTGCATAAGGTGCATTTCCCCTCTCCTACCAAAAAAAAAAAAAAAAAAAAAAAAAAAAAATGCTCTTGGTGAGTAGTGACACGCCGATATAATTGTGGCGATACTTTCTTATCGGGGATCGTACAAGTAACATAATCCAATATGAAACTTTGTACATCTTTGTCGGATGATTTTCCTATTATAGGCGCATCTTCTATCCAAAACATTAAATGCCAGTGGGGCATTCCTCTATTTTGGTACTCGCGCCTCACAAAGTAATGCTTTACTTTTCCTATAGGATTGTCGGCCGCGCAAATGAGATCTAACATTGCTTGGAATTTATTTTCTATAAATCTAGCTGCAGATACTGGATCGGCAGCAACCAATTCGCTTATTGATTTTATCGAGCTCAAACTAGGACTTACTTCTTTGATATATTCCGCTAAGTCCGACCATAGATATTCTGCCGGACTCAACGTTAAAAACCAAGTTGCTGGCCCATAATCGCGTGTCATAGCATTAACATTGCTTCTCACTTTCCGCCAATATTGTTTGGTATTTGGCAATTTTCCGAAAATAGTTTCCAAATTTCCTTCCAATTCTTTTGTAGACATGGATTGTAAAAATTCGGTTGCTGTATATCTCACACGTGGATTGACAGTGTTGAGTTTGTGATAAATACCGCTACTGATTTGACGCATATTCGCATTGTTCATCAAGAAGAACAAATATTGAATATTCAAGCGGAAATGGGAATGTTTCGACATCAATCTCGACTTTACAAAATCGAAATCTCGTATAGGGGTTTGTCTTTGCTGATTTATACCGTTCTTGCCGTATGGATATAAATCTGGAAAACACAGAACATCCAAATCTTGGCAACGATTGTCTAAAGGAGCGGCTTCTACTTTCAGCATTTGATACAGCTCAGTAGACGTATTATTTTGTCTTTTCTCACACTGAGGGTATATAGAGAAATGTTCGTAATACGAATCTGGATCGGTAACATGCGTTAGCATTGCACCAGGGTTATCCACTTCCTCACCTTCATCTTCATTAATCTCAAATTCTGTTTCTGTGAAGTTTTCACTTAATAAATCTTTGTGGGAGCGGGGCAAAATAATTTTCGAGTACAACGGGTTGTTTTCCTTCATCCATCTCAAAAGTTGACAAATTTTGTTTAAATCTACCAATTTCTCCCACACTATTTTTGATTTTGTCGGAATTCCACGTACTAATATATAAACTTCATGATTAAGATTTATTGGAGCCTCTGCGGGGCATATTTTCTTTAAACTCTGCTCGATCGGCAGCGGTAAATGAAATACTCTTCCTTTTATCTTTGGTATCATGTGCCTGTGTGGTATCTTTTTACTCATTACTGTACCACATCGTTGCACACATTGAAATGCTTTAGCACGCTGAATCAAAATTCTTTCATAATCATTCAA
This sequence comes from Ectemnius continuus, assembly GCA_910591665.1. Classification (NCBI taxonomy): domain Eukaryota; kingdom Metazoa; phylum Arthropoda; class Insecta; order Hymenoptera; family Crabronidae; genus Ectemnius; species Ectemnius continuus. Next base: position 91,556 of record CAJUYD010000032.1, read on the forward strand.
CGTTGACAGTATCTCAAGCATTCTTTCTACATAGAGATTATTTAATACACATACTGGCGGCATAGCACCTCTGCGGAAATAACCTTTGCAATAATGGCAGATATAGTCAACGTTTATCTCGTGTTTTTCTAAGTAATCCATTAATTTGTCCCAATATTTTCCAAACATTGGATTTCTCATGTTTGTCACAGAGGTAATATTTTTTCGACAATGCAATTTTTCACATGATATACATGCATTTCGAGGAACGTCCATAGATCTTTCCGTGAATAATTTAAACGCTGTAGAATATTTATCAATTATGTGATCCTCATTTAAATTAATTTAATTTTCTTCCAACAACGAATTTCCTGACGCCACTTCCTCTGCATTTTTAATTATTTCCCTGATGGCTACAACATCTCCGGCTTCCAGTGCCTTATCTAAATCTTGCAGGATTTTATATTGCTCAGTCAAACGATTCATCAACCTACCAATGCCTCTGACTCGTGGAAAGTGCGAAGACAAGAAATGGATTGCTAGGGATAATGATTGACAAATATCGGGCTTTATATAACAACCATGCGAATGCCCCAATTTAGTTGTATATTTTGCTGTACATCCCTTCAAACGCTCTACTAGTTTTGGTATGTTTTTTATTTGCCTACATTCCGATACAAATTTAAGCAATCGCTTATATCGCCAAAGTATTTCAGACTGCTGAACTGTACAGAATTCATTACAAACCCATGATTTCTTAGAATTTACATTGGGTTTGGATTCTATTAATGGTAAAACATTTGTAACCTGTCCATACTTGTTCATTACGAAAGACGTCTCCTTTAATTTGGTAATATTGAAATCGTATGCTGTCTCTGAAAAGTACGGTTCCGTTGTGGGAGTATGTTTAGAACTTCCACATAACACATTTCGAATACTATCAATGTCATCGCAATTAAGTGCTGACAACTGTGTTAAATACAATTCAGCATTATCTCTCACAGTATGCAGTGCCTTTCTCACATTGGATATATAATTCTGTCTAACGAACAAACACCATTTTAGTATTCGTTCAGCCTCAATTCTTCCGCTGATAAATGTTTCACTTGTAAGATTTTTTGATATTTTCCGAATATAGTCTTCAGCACTTCGCTGTAAAACTATAGTATTTCCACGAATGCGGAATCTCTTATATTTATCACTTATTTTCTGTGCTGTGCGCAATTTGTCTTTCACAAAACAATTTTTGTGAAATTTGCTACCATACTTTTCATTGCCTAAACGTTGCATATCTTTATTGGTCGCAAAACGCTTATTATTGCGGTTTATTCGTAATCTATCTTTATTTTCTACATAATATTTTCTAGTCGTAATACGTCTTTTATCTTTATTTTTTGTATTATATTTTTTTTTCTTGATACGTATTTGATCCTTATTTTCTATGCCTAATTTTTTGTTCCGCATACGTATTTGTTCTTCATTTTCCATGTAGTATTTCTGATTGTCAGAACTTCTAAATAATTTGCCTGTTTTACTTCCAATATCGTTAAACCCGGATAGAGTTTGTCTTTTTACAACGTTATCACCACATTTATGGCTGGATGAAGTTAAAGACGCTTTCTCTGAAAGATTTTCATTTACATCAGACATGAGCTGTGTCTTTGACATAATACTTTCGCTTAATTCAGCCACCATGGGCTGTTTCTCTGACGAATTTTCACGTAAGTTAAACATCAGCTGTGTTTTTGGTATATTGTCACTTAATGTAGATATTGCCCTTTTCTTTGCAAAGGAGTCACTAGATGCGGACGCTGGCCTTTTCTTTGCAAAGGATTGGCTAAATGCGTACGGGACGTTGTTATTTGCAATGGTGTCGCAAGATGCGGACGTTGGGCATTTCTTTGCAAAGGAGTCGCTAAATGCAGACGGGACGTTGTTATTTGCAATGGTGTCGCAAGATGCGGACGTTGGGCATTTCTTTGCAAAGGAGTCGCTAAATGCGGACGGGACGTTGTTATTTGCAATGGTGTCGCAAGATGCGGACGTTGGGCATTTCTTTGCAAAGGAGTCGCTAAATGCAGACGGGACGTTGTTATTTGCAATGGTGTCGCAAGATGCGGACGTTGGGCATTTCTTTGCAAAGGAGTCGCTAAATGCAGACGGGACGTTGTTATTTGCAATAGTGTCGCAAGATGCGGACGTTGGGCATTTCTTTACAATGATGTCGCTAGATGCGGACGTGGTTGGTACGATTTGATTAGATACAGGTATAATATTGTCGCATTGTGCTAACGATGCCTGTTCCTCATCATTAGTCCTACTTGATGGAGATAGTAGGCAACAAACTGTTGCTGTGGTCGCAACTTTGATTTTTTTTTCATGAAAAAATCGAATTGATCGCCTCGCTTCTGCTCTCTGCCTTTTTGCCTGCACTGCCGGTAATGGCAGAACTTTTACATTACTGCAGTGCGCTGAACTCTGCGGGAAATGCTGAATGACATGTGATTTTAACATCGTTATAAGGTGACCACGCATTTTCGCGTGGTCATAAATAACGTCATTTGGCCGAATGTTGAACAGCAACGAAGTTGCAAACGCTATGGAGAATACCCCACAGTCGTTTCCATTCGGTTGCTGTTGCACTTTCGGAAAGGAAACTGTTTTATTATTCAATTCGTAAAAGGGAAATAATCTCTTTAAGAATATTATGTGATCCTTATGCATTTCCCTTTTATTCAATGAATCATATATATATATAGATTGCCTATCGTAATAGGCGCACACCCAATGTCCGTCAAGGTCCGAAATGCCACTAAATAAAATTTGTATATGCTCCTTACTTCGTGGCATTTCGTTTATCCTGTCCGGACATTGTAATTTCCACGGTTCCTGTGGAGCATACCCATATTCACTCAAAAGGCAATGAAAAATATCTATATGTGTATCCTCCAACCACCCGTTTTTGGAAAGTGTGCTTTGCAATTCCTCCGTCAATTTCGGGATTCTTGCATTCATTTTTTAAAAAATAATAACTAATAACTAATAATAAATAATTATAATAATAAATAAAACTAATAGGAAATAGGGAAGAGAAAGTAGAAAATGGAAAATGGAAAATGGAAAAGAGGAAATAGGGGCAAGAAAAAAGATTCACGGAAAAAGAAACGGGAAATAGAATAGGAAAAGAATAGGAAAAGAATAGGATAAAAAATAAGGTAAAATATTATAATAAAAAACCCCTGGCTGTAACTGTTGGACCGCCTCGCTCAACAGTCAGTCGAAAACTGCCGAGCGAGTGTGCCAGATCAAGGTTGCCAGATTTGTAAGGATATCGTTACACTTCCTATAAGCCTAGCATTACCTCACCACCCAACCCCACCGCCCAACTCCACCTAATAAACTTGGCAACCCCGCTGCCGAGTCCAGAGTCCAGACTTCGTTTTTTCTACTGCCCGGCAGCGTACCCTCCGGCGTAATACAATGTATCTTATACAGGGTTGGGCTAATTATTGGGAATAAGAGTATGCTAACTATGGCCAGCCAGCATTTTCTTAGGAAAACTGAAGCCTTTAGCTTAAGTGATTGTTGTGCTATGCACTTAAGAATTTTCATACTTTTAAATACAATCGAATGAGGAACTAACTCATTGATCTTATGTATCTTATGGAGTGTTGGGCTAATTATGTGCAATTTAAGCGCATGGCAGCTATTTGCAGCTAGCTATTGCTTAGTAAATTTTAGATTTTAAGTTTAAATGGTTTTTATATGTGCCTGATCATATTGAATTTTAAAATTATTATTAGTATCAATATATTTTTGATATTACTCGTTGCTCACTCAAACAGCCAAGAGAGCGAATGGAGATAAAGTCAACATATATACAATGACATACATATACATTATTAATTTCATTTGAACGCATTGTTCACGCACTGAGATCTGCCATGGGGATTTCTCGGCGCACGTGTATAAACACGTTCGTTTCTGTTTGACACACGATTTCCTCGTATACTTCTCTTTCTCTCACGGGGTGAATCCCCACCACCTTCGGCACGGTCGAGCTGAAGCAACGCGAAAGCAGTGTATCTTCGGAGCTCAGCGAAGGAGCATGTAAGTATTTAATTGAGATCAGTCTACGACTGTTTGATAAATAACAATGCTAATATATATAATATCATTTCTTCAATGTAATATAGAATGGAGCAAGCACCAGGTAATCCGATGGAGGTGGTGGTGGATGTCGTTGACACCGGCGACATCAATCGTAAGTGTGATCACAGGTTTACCTGTTTCTTCCTTTTGATTTTGTAATTTTTTCCATTTCTTTTTCTTTATATCTTTATAAACCTCTATCTATCTACATATTCTCTGTCTCCTCTGTCTTTTCACGTCAATGATTAGTACTGTCCGCGAGTGTTTTTATACAGTATTTGCCCTATTTCTATTAATTAGCTTCCACTTTGCATGCTCGCAGCATACGTAGAAAACCTAAAGTTTTCCGTTCGCCTTCGTCGCATGCATACACTTTTTATAACACATTCAATCCATCTCTCTCTCTCTCTCTCTCTCTCTCTCTCTCTCTCTCTCTCTCTCTCTCTCTCTCTCTCTCTCTCGCGCAGAGCACGTGAATTCTCACCTGTTGACTAGAATTCAATTATACAAGAATTAAGGCACCTAGTGAAGTGCCAAAGAAAGCAATAACGAGGATCATATAACGAGGAGGAGTTTAATCGTATATAAATCCAAGCGGAGAGTAGAGTGAGCAGGGAGTAAATACAATCTTATCTATTGACAGGTTTTATAACCTATACCACACGAGACTAACGTACTAATAAAGCACGTGCGAGTACATATTTTGTTACAGAAACACCCTCGGGGGTACTCATTGGTCGTTGGTCGTGTAAATAAACTAAATAAATTACATATTTAAGGCACGAGCATAAAATGACTATCTAGAAAGGGGACTTCTGACACTGACAACTGAGCGACGACAAATGACAGACGAAGGCCAAGTTTGGACATCTACGACAATTGACAGCTATAAGGAGACAGAACTACGACGAGATAAGGACTACAATTCGACAGACATCAACGATGAATACCGTAACGAAAACCTTCAACTCAAACAAATGCTGCCATTGTAAGAAAGTGGTCTATGAAGATGTCAAATGCAACTCATGTGAGCGGCCGTATCACGAACGATGTAAGAGTGTCAGAAATGTATATAAAGACAATGATAGCTCAGGTGAGATACTAGGGTGCACAATCTGTATAAAACCTAACAGTAAAATGGACATAAAGCAATCAAAAAAGAGAAAGCATGACGAACTTAGTGAGGAATATAACCATATGATGGAAATGACCCCAATACAGAGTATAGTAAATGAACTGAAACTCTACCTGGAAGACATAATTATTAGAAAAACACAGGAATTACATAAAGAAATAGCAGAATTAAAAGAGGAACTGAGGAGAGAAAAAGTAAAATATACTGGGGATAGTAGTAAACAAAAGTATTCCGATAAACTAAAGGAGAATAAGGAAACAGAGACAGTAATGATAGTCAGACCTAAAACTACTGAAAATAAAATCAATATTGAGAAAGAAATCATGGAGAAAGTAGATATAGTCAAACTTAACATGGGTGTAAGGACTATTAAAACAAATAAAAATGGAACAGTGCTAATAAAATGCAATAAAGAAAAAAATAACTGCCTGCAAAAGGAAATTAAAAACAAAATAGGGGACAGTATACAGATTAATGAACCCATAAAAAGCACTACGTATAGACTGAAAGTAGTAGGAATAGCAAGCGAGGAAATGAAGAAATCGGACCAAGACCTACTAAACGCGATCAAAGATCAAAATGAAATTTTAAAAAGCGACGAAACCTTAAAAGTGGTGAAGCGAATAAACTATAAGGGAGGCGTGAATAATAAAACATGGTCTATGATTATAGAACTCCAAAAGGAATACCATCAGCGCCTGCTAGAGGAGAAGGAAATATACCTTGGTTGGAGAAGATGTAAAACCTATGACTGCTTAAACATCAAAAGGTGCTTTAAATGCTGGGGCTATGGACACACTAGCGCAGTATGCAAAAAAGACAGCGTATGCAATGTCTGCGCGGAAAAACATGAGTCGAAGGAGTGCCCAAATGTAGATAAAACAAATAAATGCATAAATTGCCAAAACCACCAGACGAAATACAATATAGAGAACGCAGATATAAATCACAGAGCAACTGACAGAAAGTGTCCGCAGTATATGAGAATCATTGAGAAATTGACTAAAGAAGAATAGCAATTAAGGAAAATAAACAAGGCAAATGAGAATATAAAAATATCGTGCATTAATGTGCAAAGCATAATCAGTAAAATCGACCAGATTGAAGAGCATCTACTAAGACTAAAAGGCAGGAATGTTATAATATGTACAGAAACACGAGCAACAGAAGATATACACGACAACGAAATAAAAATAAATGGATATGATATGATACGTTGTAACCCTGAAACAAGAACAACAGGGGGGATAATTGTATATATAAGCAAAGAGATACGATTTAAAAAAATAGCACTTTATCAATTGATTAAGAACTACTGGGGAATATCCTTTACTTTGTACTGTGAAAAACAATGCCCTAAGGTAACGGTATTAGCAATATACCACTCACCAAATGCTTCAGACAAGACGTTTCTAGAATTTCTAGAAGAAAAATGTGACGACTTAATAAGAAATGGCAACCTTATAGTTATAGGAGACTTCAACATTGACATACTAAAACGCGACCATTATAGTAATGCGCTTGTAAATATGTTTGAAGGGAGGAATATGAAGCAGATAGTGAAAGAACCAACAAGAATAACACCCAATAGTAAGAGCTTAATAGACTTAGTATTCACCAATATTAAAATTCAGTGTACGATTACGAGCACACCAAAAATAGCTGACCACGAATGGATAAAACTGCAGATAAACTGTAAAAAGAAACCTGACGAAATACAATGTATTAAAAGAAGGTGTTTTAAGAATTTTGACGATAGCATGTTTAAAAAAAAATTAATAGAGACATATATTAGACAGTCACGGGTGGATACTACAATGACTCGTGGAAATATAACTAATGATGATGAAAAGGGCAAATTAAATCATAAGGCTGATATTCTAATTGACTCAATTGTAAGCGTTCTAGATGAGATGGTGCCAATGAAAGAAAATAAGGTGAAAGGGACCCAAAAAAAATGGTTTACAAAGGAGGTAAAAAAAACAATGCAAAATAGAGAACATGCGTTTAAGATGTATAAAATAACAAACGACATTAAGCACTGGATCCAATATAAAGCTTTGAGGAATAAAGTAGTAAAAATAATCAGGAAAGAAAAAACAAGGTACTATGAAAATAAAATCCAAACGGCGAACGGTGATGCAAAGATGATGTTTAAGACTATAAAGAGTATAATAAGAAGTGATAGTGATAGGAGTACATACTATAAAAGTATCGAACTTGAAAATGGTGAAGAAACTGAAATAAGCAATAATAAGGACATGGCCGATAAGCTTAATCGATACTTCATTGAAAGTATAGAAAAGACCATAATACAAAATAGGAGAACAAATAGTACTCAAATAAACCATAGATATGAAAAAGCACATGATAGAAATAGCAATCTAGAAAAATTCAGTGAAATAAATAGGGAGGGTCTAAAAAAACTAATACTGGACTTAGATAAGAATAAACGTCCACTGGACGGAATAAATAAAGAAATTCTAATGCAAGTACTAGAAACTCTAGGTAGCGAACTGCTAGAGCTACTGAATTACTCCATACTAACAGGGGAATTCCCTGAAAAATGGAAAATCGCCACTGTGACACCAAGAAGGAAAGTAAGCAATTCTAATCAAGCAAAGGACCTCAGACCGATCAACCAACTACCACTGTATGAAAAAATAATGGAATTAGTAGTAAAAGAGCAACTAGAAAGGTATATAGAAAGAAACGAGATACTAGTACGCGAACAAGCGGGATTTAGGAAAAAATTTTCGTGTGAAACAGGATTGCAAGTAGCTATAGATGAATGGGTTACAGAAATAGAAGAAAAAAAATTTATTGGGATAATATTTATTGATTATAAAAGGGCATTCGAAACGGTAGATCGCGAAATATTAATACAAAAATTAGAGAAATATGGGGTTACAGACATAGCCCTAAAATGGTTCAGAAATTATATAACAGGAAGAAAGCAACGAACCTATATAAATGGTGTCCTATCCGAGGAATGTACGGTAAAGTATGGTGTCCCACAAGGTTCTGTACTTGGGCCGATTTTATTTATATTATATATCAATGATCTGAAGACTGCTCTTCAAAAGTACTGTAAAGTAAGAATGTTTGCGGATGATACGTTGTTGTATGTCGCGGAAAGGGATATTAAGAAAGTAGAAAAACAACTAAATGACGCTTTAATAGCACTTGACGAGTGGATGAGTATCAATAATATGTTCCTGAATCCACAAAAAACGGTATACATGATAGTAAGGCATAGACAACAGAGAAAGGATACGGAAATAAACGTAACATACAATAATATAGCATTGAAAAGAGTAAAAGCGACAAAATATCTAGGGTACATCCTGGATGAACATCTGATATTCAATAAACATGTAAATTATATAGAAACAAGGGTTGGGTGTAAACTGGGGCAACTAAGTAGATTAGGGACGTGTGTGG
>CAJUYD010000033.1:0-89660 GCA_910591665.1 Ectemnius continuus
AGGAGCATTAAAGCGCGTATAATCGAATACTCTGTTTCTGCGCATCAGAACTACTCTTTTGGTTGAAAGTGAGTGTTTCCTTTGCATAATCACACAGAGAATGCAAATTATGATGTTATTTTCACGTAATATGCCTTCTAGAACGATTATCGCGCTTATAATCGAATACCCTGTTTCTGCGCATCTGAACTACTCTTTTTGATGAAAGTGAGTGTTTCCTTTGCATAATCACACAGAGAATGCACAGTATGATGTTATTTTCACGTAATATGCCTTCTAGAACGATTATCGCGCTTATAATCGAATACCCTGTTTCTGCGCATCTGAACTACTCTTTTTGATGAAAGTGAGTGTTTTCTTTGCCAAAACACTCAGAGAATGCATAGCATGGTGTTATTTTCACATAATATGCACTTCCAGGAGCATTAAAGCGCGTATAATCGAATACTCTGTTTCTGCGCATCTGAACTACTCTTTTTGATGAAAGTGAGTGTTTTCTTTGCCAAAACACTCAGAGAATGCATAGCATGGTGTTATTTTCACATAACATGCACTTCCAGCAGCATCTTAGCGCTTATAATCGAATACTCAGTTTCTGCGCATCAGAACTACTCTTTTGGTTGAAAGTGAGTGTTTCGTTTGCATAATCACACAGAGAATGCACAGTATGATGTTATTTTCACGTAATATGCCTTCTAGAACGATTATCGCGCCTATAGTCGAATACCCTGTTTCTGCGCATCAAAATTACTCTTTTGGATGAAAGTGAGTGTTTTCTTTGCCAAACACTCAGAGGATCCATAGTATGGTGTTATTTTCACATAATATGCACTTCCAGCAGCATCTTAGCTCTTATAATCGAATACTCAGTTTCTGCGCATGAAAACTACTCCTTCTGATGAACGTTAGTGTTTCCTTTGCATAATCACTCACAGAATGCATAGTATGGTGTTAATTTCACATAATATGCACTTCAAGCAGCATCCTAGCGCTTATAATCGAATACTCCGTTTCTGCGCATCAGAACTACTCTTTTGGTTGAAAGTGAGTGTTTCCTTTGCATAATCACACAGAGAATGCAAATTATGATGTTATTTTCACGTAATATGCCTTCTAGAACGATTATCGCGCTTATAATCGAATACCCTGTTTCTGCGCATCTGAACTACTGTTTTTGATGAAAGTGAGTGTTTCCTTTGCATAATCACACAGAGAATGCACAGTATGATGTTATTTTCACATAATATGCACTTCAAGCAGCATCCTAGCGCTTATAATCGAATACTCTGTTTCTGCGCATCTGAACTACTCTTTTTGATGAAAGTGAGTGTCTCCTTTGCCAAAACACTCAGAGAATGCATAGTATGGTGTTAATTTCACATAATATGCACTTCCAGGAGCATTAAAGCGCGTATAATCGAATACTCTGTTTCTGCGCATCTGAACTACTCTTTTTGATGAAAGTGAGTGTTTTCTTTGCCAAAACACTCAGAGAATGCATAGCATGGTGTTATTTTCACATAATATGCACTTCCAGCAGCATCTTAGCGCTTATAATCGAATACTCTGTTTCTGCGCATCTGAACTACTCTTTTGGTTGAAAGTGAGTGTTTCCTTTACATAATCACACAGAGAATGCACAGTATGATGTTATTTTCACGTAATATGCCTTCTAGAACGATTATCGCGCTTATAATCGAATACCCTGTTTCTGCGCATCTGAACTACTCTTTTTGATGAAAGTGAGTGTTTTCTTTGCCAAAACACTCAGAGAATGCATAGCATGGTGTTATTTTCACATAATATGCACTTCCAGGAGCATTAAAGCGCGTATAATCGAATACTCTGTTTCTGCGCATCTGAACTACTCTTTTGATGAAAGTGAGTGTTTTCTTTGCCAAAACACTCAGAGAATGCATAGCATGGTGTTATTTTCACATAATATGCACTTCCAGCAGCATCTTAGCGCTTATAATCGAATAGTCAGTTTCTGCGCATCTGAACTACTCTTTTTGATGAAAGTGAGTGTTTCCTTTGCAAAATCACTCAGAGAATGCATAGCATGGTGTTATTTTCACATAATATGCACTTCCAGCAGCATCTTAGCGCTTATAATCGAATACTCAGTTTCTGCGCATCAGAACTACTCTTTTGGTTGAAAGTGAGTGTTTCCTTTGCATAATCACACAGAGAATGCACAGTATGATGTTATTTTCACGTAATATGCCTTCTAGAACGATTATCGCGCTTATAATCGAATACCCTGTTTCTGCGCATCTGAACTACTGTTTTTGATGAAGTGAGTGTTTCCTTTGCAAAATCACTCAGAGAATGCATAGCATGGTGTTATTTTCACATAATATGCACTTCCAGTAGCATCTTAGCGCTTATAATCGAATACTCAGTTTCTGCGCATCTGAACTACTCTTTTTGATGAAAGTGAGTGTTTCCTTTGCATAATCACTCACAGAATGCATAGTATGGTGTTAATTTCACATAATATGCACTTCAAGCAGCATCCTAGCGCTTATAATCGAATACCCTGTTTCTGCGCATCTGAACTACTGTTTTTGATGAAAGTGAGTGTTTCCTTTGCATAATCACACAGAGAATGCACAGTATGATGTTATTTTCACATAATATGCACTTCAAGCAGCATCCTAGCGCTTATAATCGAATACTCTGTTTCTGCGCATCTGAACTACTCTTTTTGATGAAAGTGAGTGTCTCCTTTGCCAAAACACTCAGAGAATACATAGTATGGTGTTAATTTCACATAATATGCACTTCCAGGAGCATTAAAGCGCGTATAATCGAATACTCTGTTTCTGCGCATCTGAACTACTCTTTTTGATGAAAGTGAGTGTTTTCTTTGCCAAAACACTCAGAGAATGCATAGCATGGTGTTATTTTCACATAATATGCACTTCCAGCAGCATCTTAGCGCTTATAATCGAATACTCTGTTTCTGCGCATCTGAACTACTCTTTTGGTTGAAAGTGAGTGTTTCGTTTGCATAATCACACAGAGAATGCACAGTATGATGTTATTTTCACGTAATATGCCTTCTAGAACGATTATCGCGCTTATAATCGAATACCCTGTTTCTGCGCATCTGAACTACTCTTTTTGATGAAAGTGAGTGTTTTCTTTGCCAAAACACTCAGAGAATGCATAGCATGGTGTTATTTTCACATAATATGCACTTCCAGGAGCATTAAAGCGCGTATAATCGAATACTCTGTTTCTGCGCATCTGAACTACTCTTTTTGATGAAAGTGAGTGTTTTCTTTGCCAAAACACTCAGAGAATGCATAGCATGGTGTTATTTTCACATAATATGCACTTCCAGGAGCATTAAAGCGCGTATAATCGAATACTCTGTTTCTGCGCATCAGAACTACTCTTTTGGTTGAAAGTGAGTGTTTCCTTTGCATAATCACACAGAGAATGCAAATTATGATGTTATTTTCACGTAATATGCCTTCTAGAACGATTATCGCGCTTATAATCGAATACCCTGTTTCTGCGCATCTGAACTACTCTTTTTGATGAAAGTGAGTGTTTCCTTGCATAATCACACAGAGAATGCACAGTATGATGTTATTTTCACGTAATATGCCTTCTAGAACGATTATCGCGCTTATAATCGAATACCCTGTTTCTGCGCATCTGAACTACTCTTTTTGATGAAAGTGAGTGTTTTCTTTGCCAACACACTCAGAGAATGCATAGCATGGTGTTATTTTCACATAATATGCACTTCCAGGAGCATTAAAGCGCGTATAATCGAATACTCTGTTTCTGCGCATCTGAACTACTCTTTTTGATGAAAGTGAGTGTTTTCTTTGCCAAAACACTCAGAGAATGCATAGCATGGTGGTATTTTCACATAACATGCACTTCCAGCAGCATCTTAGCGCTTATAATCGAATACTCAGTTTCTGCGCATCAGAACTACTCTTTTGGTTGAAAGTGAGTGTTTCGTTTGCATAATCACACAGAGAATGCACAGTATGATGTTATTTTCACGTAATATGCCTTCTAGAACGATTATCGCGCCTATAGTCGAATACCCTGTTTCTGCGCATCAAAATTACTCTTTTGGATGAAAGTGAGTGTTTTCTTTGCCAAAACACTCAGAGGATCCATAGTATGGTGTTATTTTCACATAATATGCACTTCCAGCAGCATCTTAGCTCTTATAATCGAATACTCAGTTTCTGCGCATGAAAACTACTCCTTCTGATGAACGTTAGTGTTTCCTTTGCATAATCACTCACAGAATGCATAGTATGGTGTTAATTTCACATAATATGCACTTCAAGCAGCATCCTAGCGCTTATAATCGAATACTCCGTTTCTGCGCATCAGAACTACTCTTTTGGTTGAAAGTGAGTGTTTCCTTTGCATAATCACACAGAGAATGCAAATTATGATGTTATTTTCACGTAATATGCCTTCTAGAACGATTATCGCGCTTATAATCGAATACCCTGTTTCTGCGCATCTGAACTACTGTTTTTGATGAAAGTGAGTGTTTCCTTTGCATAATCACACAGAGAATGCACAGTATGATGTTATTTTCACATAATATGCACTTCAAGCAGCATCCTAGCGCTTATAATCGAATACTCTGTTTCTGCGCATCTGAACTACTCTTTTTGATGAAAGTGAGTGTCTCCTTTGCCAAAACACTCAGAGAATGCATAGTATGGTGTTAATTTCACATAATATGCACTTCCAGGAGCATTAAAGCGCGTATAATCGAATACTCTGTTTCTGCGCATCTGAACTACTCTTTTTGATGAAAGTGAGTGTTTTCTTTGCCAAAACACTCAGAGAATGCATAGCATGGTGTTATTTTCACATAATATGCACTTCCAGCAGCATCTTAGCGCTTATAATCGAATACTCTGTTTCTGCGCATCTGAACTACTCTTTTGGTTGAAAGTGAGTGTTTCGTTTGCATAATCACACAGAGAATGCACAGTATGATGTTATTTTCACGTAATATGCCTTCTAGAACGATTATCGCGCTTATAATCGAATACCCTGTTTCTGCGCATCTGAACTACTCTTTTTGATGAAAGTGAGTGTTTTCTTTGCCAAAACACTCAGAGAATGCATAGCATGGTGTTATTTTCACATAATATGCACTTCCAGGAGCATTAAAGCGCGTATAATCGAATACTCTGTTTCTGCGCATCTGAACTACTCTTTTTGATGAAAGTGAGTGTTTTCTTTGCCAAAACACTCAGAGAATGCATAGCATGGTGTTATTTTCACATAATATGCACTTCCAGCAGCATCTTAGCGCTTATAATCGAATAGTCAGTTTCTGCGCATCTGAACTACTCTTTTTGATGAAAGTGAGTGTTTCCTTTGCAAAATCACTCAGAGAATGCATAGCATGGTGTTATTTTCACATAATATGCACTTCCAGCAGCATCTTAGCGCTTATAATCGAATACTCAGTTTCTGCGCATCAGAACTACTCTTTTGGTTGAAAGTGAGTGTTTCCTTTGCATAATCACACAGAGAATGCACAGTATGATGTTATTTTCACGTAATATGCCTTCTAGAACGATTATCGCGCTTATAATCGAATACCCTGTTTCTGCGCATCTGAACTACTGTTTTTGATGAAAGTGAGTGTTTCCTTTGCAAAATCACTCAGAGAATGCATAGCATGGTGTTATTTTCACATAATATGCACTTCCAGTAGCATCTTAGCGCTTATAATCGAATACTCAGTTTCTGCGCATCTGAACTACTCTTTTTGATGAAAGTGAGTGTTTCCTTTGCATAATCACTCACAGAATGCATAGTATGGTGTTAATTTCACATAATATGCACTTCAAGCAGCATCCTAGCGCTTATAATCGAATACTCCGTTTCTGCGCATCAGAACTACTCTTTTGGTTGAAAGTGAGTGTTTCCTTTGCATAATCACACAGAGAATGCAAATTATGATGTTATTTTCACGTAATATGCCTTCTAGAACGATTATCGCGCTTATAATCGAATACCCTGTTTCTGCGCATCTGAACTACTGTTTTTGATGAAAGTGAGTGTTTCCTTTGCAAAATCACTCAGAGAATGCATAGCATGGTGTTATTTTCACATAATATGCACTTCCAGTAGCATCTTAGCGCTTATAATCGAATACTCAGTTTCTGCGCATCAGAACTACTCTTTTGGTTGAAAGTGAGTGTTTCCTTTGCATAATCACTGAGAGAATGCACAGTATGATGTTATTTTCACGTAATATGCCTTCTAGAACGATTATCGCGCCTATAGTCGAATACCCTGTTTCTGCGCATCAAAATTACTCTTTTGGATGAAAGTGAGTGTTTTCTTTGCCAAAACACTCAGAGGATCCATAGTATGGTGTTATTTTCACATAATATGCACTTCCAGCAGCATCTTAGCGCTTATAATCGAATACTCAGTTTCTGCGCATCAGAACTGCTCTTTTTGATACGAGTGAGTGTTTCCTTTGCAAAATCACTCACAGAATGCATAGTATGGTGTTATTTTCACATAATATGCACTTCAAGCAGCATCCTAGCGCTTATAATCGAATACTCAGTTTCTGCGAATCATAACGACTCTTTTTGATGAAAGTGAGTGTTTTCTTTGCCAAAACACTCAGAGGATCCATAGTATGGTGTTAATTTCACATAATATGCACTTCCAGGAGCATTAAAGCGCGTATAATCGAATACTCTGTTTCTGCGCATCTGAACTACTCTTTTTGATGAAAGTGAGTGTTTTCTTTGCCAAAACACTCAGAGAATGCATAGCATGGTGTTATTTTCACATAATATGCACTTCCAGCAGCATCTTAGCGCTTATAATCGAATACTCTGTTTCTGCGCATCTGAACTACTCTTTTTGATGAAAGTGAGTGTTTTCTTTGCCAAAACACTCAGAGAATGCATAGTATGGTGTTATTTTCACATAATATGCACTTCCAGGAGCATTAAAGCGCGTATAATCGAATACTCTGTTTCTGCGCATCTGAACTACTCTTTTTGATGAAAGTGAGTGTTTTCTTTGCCAAAACACTCAGAGAATGCATAGCATGGTGTTATTTTCACATAATATGCACTTCCAGCAGCATCTTAGCGCTTATAATCGAATACTCAGTTTCTGCGCATCAGAACTACTCTTTTGGTTGAAAGTGAGTGTTTTCTTTGCCAAAACACTCAGAGAATGCATAGCATGGTGTTATTTTCACATAATATGCACTTCCAGCAGCATCTTAGCGCTTATAATCGAATACTCAGTTTCTGCGCATCAGAACTACTCTTTTGGTTGAAAGTGAGTGTTTCCTTTGCATAATCACACAGAGAATGCACAGTATGATGTTATTTTCACGTAATATGCCTTCTAGAACGATTATCGCGCTTATAATCGAATACCCTGTTTCTGCGCATCTGAACTACTCTTTTCGATGAAAGTGAGTGTTTCCCTTGCCAAAACACTCAGAGAATGCATAGTATGGTGTTAATTTCACATAATATGCACTTCAAGCAGCATCCTAGCGCTTATAATCGAATACTCTGTTTCTGCGCATCTGAACTACTCTTTTTGATGAAAGTGAGTGTTTCCTTTGCATAATCACTCACAGAATGCATAGTATGGTGTTAATTTCACATAATATGCACTTCAAGCAGCATCCTAGCGCTTATAATCGAATACTCCGTTTCTGCGCATCAGAACTACTCTTTTGGTTGAAAGTGAGTGTTTCCTTTGCATAATCACACAGAGAATGCAAATTATGATGTTATTTTCACGTAATATGCCTTCTAGACCGATTATCGCGCTTATAATCGAATACCCTGTTTCTGCGCATCTGAACTACTGTTTTTGATGAAAGTGAGTGTTTCCTTTGCAAAATCACTCAGAGAATGCATAGCATGGTGTTATTTTCACATAATATGCACTTCCAGTAGCATCTTAGCGCTTATAATCGAATACTCAGTTTCTACGCATCAGAACTACTCTTTTGGTTGAAAGTGAGTGTTTCCTTTGCATAATCACAGAGAGAATGCACAGTATGATGTTATTTTCACGTAATATGCCTTCTAGAACGATTATCGCGCCTATAGTGGAATACCCTGTTTCTGCGCATCAAAATTACTCTTTTGGATGAAAGTGAGTGTTTTCTTTGCCAAAACACTCAGAGGATCCATAGTATGGTGTTATTTTCACATAATATGCACTTCCAGCAGCATCCTAGCGCTTATAATCGAATACTCAGTTTCTGCGCATGAAAACTACTCCTTCTGATGAACGTTAGTGTTTCCTTTGCATAATCACTCACAGAATGCATAGTATGGTGTTATTTTCACATAATATGCACTTCAAGCAGCGTCTTAGTGCTTATAATCGAATACTCAGTTTCTGCGCATCAGAACTACTCTTTTTGATACGAGTGAGTGTTTCCTTTGCAAAATCACTCAGAGAATGCATAGCATGGTGTTATTTTCACATAATATGCACTTCCAGCAGCATTAAAGCGCGTATAATCGAATACTCTGTTTCTGCGCATCTGAACTACTCTTTTTGATGAAAGTGAGTGTTTTCTTTGCCAAAACACTCAGAGAATGCATAGCATGGTGTTATTTTCACATAATATGCACTTCAAGCAGCATCCTAGCGCTTATAATCGAATACTCAGTTTCTGCGAATCATAACGACTCTTTTTGATGAAAGTGAGTGTTTCCTTTGCAAAATCACTCAGAGAATGCATAGCATGGTGTTATTTTCACATAATATGCACTTCCAGCAGCATCTTAGCGCTTATAATCGAATAGTCAGTTTCTGCGCATCTGAACTACTCTTTTTGATGAAAGTGAGTGTTTCCTTTGCAAAATCACTCAGAGAATGCATAGCATGGTGTTATTTTCACATAATATGCACTTCCAGCAGCATCTTAGCGCTTATAATCGAATACTCAGTTTCTGCGCATCAGAACTACTCTTTTGGTTGAAAGTGAGTGTTTCCTTTGCATAATCACACAGAGGATGCACAGTATGATGTTATTTTCACGTAATATGCCTTCTAGAACGATTATCGCGCTTATAGTCGAATACCCTGTTTCTGCGCATCAGAACTACTCTGTTGGATGAAAGTGAGTGTTTTCTTTGCCAAAACACTCAGAGGATCCATAGTATGGTGTGTGACGGGGCTGAGCGGCCCCGCGCAGGGCTCCCACCCTTGCGAGGCAGGCCGGCCGGTAGGGCAGGGTCTCTCTCTCTCGACCCGACGTCGCGCGCTCGCTGCACCGTCGCTCCAAGGAAGGCCCGCGTAAATGAGCTATATTAATTCTTGTGTGAACGCCGAGAGGCACGTAGGTCTTGGCGGGTACGGCCGCCAAGGAGGAAAAGAGAACCGATGCGCTAAGGAGTAAGGCTGGCAGAGGGGAAATATCCGGCAGCCCGAGTGGCCATGAGGGCAGCTGGACGAACGGAGGAGCCCTGACGATAACCGACGGGGGACCGGGACTTCTTCGAAGGCGGACGAGCGGGCGCCAAAGCGTTCGCTAAAACGCCACCCCTGGACCGGACGAAGGCCGGAGCGCCGGCTTTCGCGAAGGGAACCCAGTCGGGATCGATCGCAGCGCGCGAGATCGAACCCGACACCAGCCTTGACCGTGAGCGCCAATAGGGATCTAGGCTAGGGCGGGCAGCGCTACTTGAGGCGGCCAGGCCAATTAGGGGCTCTTTCTCGTCACTTAGAGTGCGACCGTGCGAGCGAACGCAAGCAATACTTAGAGCGACGTTGAAAGAGAGAGAGCATAGAGAGCGACGTTGAGAGAGAGCCTACCGAGCGTAGAAAAGTCACCAGTAATTCCGAGGGCCGACCATCGAAGAGCTCTAGGAGCCAGGCCGGAAAAGAGCAAGGAGTAGACGCAAGGTACGCCTCATTTAGTTCTGCCGCCCGCCTTTATTTTGTTATCCCGGTGTCGATTTCTCGCGATTCCACGTTCTCATAGTAATGTTAGTAGGGCCTTCAGCCAAATAGCTCAGCCTTCCTTGGGGCGACTCGTCTAGTCGCCTCTAAGTCCGGCGTTTAGGGCGATCGTTCGCCGAACACGCGGCTCGGCCGCCATTTTGCGACACGCCACTTGTTGTTCGCCACGCGGGCGAACAAAGCGAAAACTTGCCTTTCATTGTCCGATCTCGCCACCTTATACCAGGCGACTCTCGCGAGCTTAAACGATTGTAGACATTTCTTCTCTTTCGAGAGAACGCTCTTATCGCGAGCCCATCATCTTGTTGCCTTAGAGGCAAGGGGCTGAACACCTTTCTTGACATCTTTTGCGTTAGTCCTTCGGGGACCGAAACCCTCGTATCGCCGTTGTTAGAATGTACAGGGGCCTTCGTGGCCTAGGCTTGAACGCGCGCTAGCTCGAGCTGGTTAGGTGTAATTAGTTTTTAAGGCCGTATCGCCGGCCGTATTCGGAAATAAACGGTTGTTAGATTCGAACTCGTGTCGCGTGAGTTTCCTGCCTCGCAACGGGGATCCCGATTTCTCAAGTTCCCATCCCTCTCTACCTTAAAGAGGCCAGTCGGGCCTAAACTTCTTAATTTCCCCTGCCGAGTTTTGGTCGGTCCGGGCTCGTGTCCAGAATATTCCAGCTTACACGAGCGGCCTTCTTGCGAAGGCCTGGCGCCCAAAAGACACGAGGCCGGAGAGGCTAACCTGGCCTAAGTTTGCCCTGCACGATTGCCACCCTCGCGACAGGCGGTAATCGTGCAGCTGGGAATACGGTGGCAAAAATTGGCGCCCAACTTAGATTGGTAAAAATCGGGGCTTCGTATGCGAGCATAGGAATTCGGATCTAGCGGCCGGAATATTCCGACGCAAGTTTTTTTTGCTAGCCGTCGCCACATGCCAGCCAGCGCGTAGCTCAGTGCGAGAAGTCAGGTATACGGGGGGAGCGGGGATTCCCCTTTGTCCGTGGAACTTAGCTCTCGCTACCCGAACGGCGTAAGACGCCGAACATAAACATTGCGCGCACGAGCCAGTGGTGCTCATTCAACTTCGAATAAAGGTTCTCAAATATTACGATGTCGCGAAGAATATCCTCTCGAGAATTACTCTCGGTTTACGAGGGGTTACCTATTCAGGATATTCGTGATAGATTGGCGGAATGGGGAGAAACAAATTTGGAGGGAACAATAGACGAATTGAAAGCGCGATTAGTTAATTACGTCAGTCCACCAACAGACAAATCTCCTCTAAGACCACCTACGGAGGAAATAATAGAGGAAGATATTTCGTTGGATGCGTCTGCTCACATTCCGGTTTCACTAACAGAAATTATTAACGAGTCAGAAAAGCGAAGAGAGATGGAACCAGGAAAAATCGTCCACAACGAAGACGAAACAATTAGCATCCGCGATTTAAGAGTGGCTATCGAGCGAATGTTAAAAGAAGGCGGATCGCCTGAACGCCAAGTGGCAATTTTGACTGAGGAAGTCAACCGCACCTTGCGTTCGGCAACAAAAATAAGAATACCAGCTCCAGACTTCCATCTCTCTCCGCCAAAGGAACTCATTGAACAAATACCGACAAAAAGATCTGAGCATATCGAGTATACTCCTCTATCCACCTCGCCGACATTTGAAGTTTCTGCGGCAAGGATTCCTCCCCCCATTCCTACCAAAACCTCGGATAACATACACGCGATCCCAGGCCCATCCCGACTAAGCTTGCCTTTTCAGGAAAAATCGGCTATCCCAAAAAACGAACTCGCGGCTACTTCGAAGGCAAAGACTTCAATTCAGATGCCAAATACACATCAAGTTATAGACAATTCCGTGCATAACACTGATAATTCGACAAAACCATTAGAATCGACTTGGAAACCAGATTTCGCGAAAAAGCCTATCATTACACCACAACAGCCTATAATACCAGAAAATCTTGTTATTCCTGAAGGCTTCGAATTAGTTCGTAAAACCAATTTTTCCGCCGCGCGTACAGAATTGTGGAAAAATTTGCCGCCACTTAATAAGAATGTTGCGCAACTCATATTAAGCTGGCCACACAGATTTCACGGAGCCCCAGGAGAAAATGCAGAAGTTTTTCTTAACGTTATCGAAGCACTTCGCTTCTCACACGGTATTAGTGGTGATGATATGTTGCGCGGTATTTTGCGCCTACTAGGCGGTCCAGCGATTCAATGGTACATTGCAACAAGCCCATGCTATCGTAGCTGGGAAGAATTTGAAAGGGCATTTTTACGTAAATTCGATCATCGTTCGAGACGGGAAAGAATTGCAGACGTTTTTGATAGACGGCAACAAACGGGTGAACCATTCCAACTTTATTTAACGGAAATGCTACAGAAAGCGTCGCGGCTTGATCCACCATTAGAAGGAACATATTTAAGGGATCTCATTTATACCAATATGTTGCACTATTACCGAGTGCTGATACCCCGTCATTCTTTTTCGAGTTTCGACGAGCTTTCGAAAATAGTTTCAGAACTTGAACTAACTGGTCCTGACGATAAATCTCAGTGGGATGCCCCACAAACAACACCTTTTTCGCAGCCAGGAACCAACATACAATTGCCGTTACCTGACAGGGCCCCAGGTACGGACAAATTACTGCACGCTCGAAACCCGGAAATGCAAGCCGCGAATTATAACTTCCCAGACTATAGGTCCCAAAACAGGCAAGCATTCACACCACCTCCCTACCACCAACCATCACCGCCGTCCTATCAATACAGTCACTATCATAACCCACCACCGTACGTTACTCCACCACACCAAATTAATTATGCAACACCGAACTACTATCAGGGTTGCAACACGTATGGAACGTTTGATGCATCCGTTCCACATAATTTTGCTGGGAATTATGCCTATAACCAAGTACCGCAGTATTATTCGAGGCAAGAGGCAGCACCGTACCCGCCTGGCCCTTCAGGCCATCCGGGATACACACGATCAGCTCCCCCGTCACCGGGCAGAGGAGGTAAAACACCCCGCGGAAGAATATCGCGGGCTAAAAAACAGAGGAAAATACCGCAACCGAAACTATCGGAAAATCCTTCCTCCGCTGCAGATACTCCCTCTACATCTTCGGGAAAAGATCAAGCCCAAAACTAGAGGAGACGGTAGTCGAGGGCAATAAAATCATTAATTCCAAGACCTCGGATAATTCAGAAAGCGAATTCGACTTCGAGCTTTCATCGTTCGCAGAGATTACAGAGAAAGAAGTGCCTTGCCTATTTCTATCAGTCCATATTGAAGGATATCAAACCAAAGCGCTAGTGGATACGGGAGCTAGTGAGAGCTTCATTGGAGAGGAGCTCGCAGATAAACTACGAACAACTACAAATATTACTCCCACAGAAGAACTATACTACGCCTTGGCAAATGGCGAAATAATAAGCGCTAAGGAAAAAGGACTGATACGAATAACAATTTTACATATAACAAGGCAAATCCAGGTAAGAATCATACCCATGCTCTGTGAACGCATGATACTCGGAGTCGATGCAATAGCGATATTTGGCATAATTCCCATGTTTATTTATCAATGCTGGTATTTCGTTGGTAACCCTGATGTTAAATATAAATTTGGTGAAGATAAGCTAGAACTTCCGCAGGCTTATGGAATACAACGTCTCACTGATAACGAAAATATGCAATTACAAAATTTAATAGATCGAATTCTCGGAAACTTAAGCCCAAGCACGGGATTGACAAATCTAATAGTACATAAAATTGATGTCGGAGATACAGCCCCAATTAAACAGAGGCACTATCAAATATCTCCTAAAGTACAGAGCGCGATGAATGAAGAAGTCGATAAAATGCTCGCGGACGGGATAATAGAGCCATCAAAGAGCGGTTGGTCAAGTCCAGTAGTCATGGTTCGCAAGCCGAATGGCACATACAGATTTTGCCTAGATTTTCGTAAGGTAAATAGCGTCACCAAGAAAGACGCCTATCCATTGCCAATAATGACAAGTATTCTGGATAAGTTGCGATGCGCCAGATATATTACGACTCTCGACCTTAGTCAGGCATACTTTCAGATCCCGCTGGATAAAACCAGCCGAGAAATTACAGCATTTACAGTGCCTGGTCGAGGGCTATTCCAATTTATCAGAATGCCATATGGGTTAACCAATGCGCCTGCAACTTTCCAGAAACTTTTAGATAGTCTAATTGGTCCTGAGATGGAGCCATTCGCGTTTGCTTACCTTGACGACATAATAATAGTAAACAAAACTTTCGACGAACATCTGCAGTGGCTGGAACGCGTGATACACCGAATAAAATCCGCCGGTCTAACGATAAATCCGGAAAAATGCGAATTTTGCCGATCGGAAGTTCGCTACCTAGGTTTCGTAGTCCACGAGGACGGCCTAAAAGTCGACCCCGACAAAATTCGCCCTATACTGGGATATCCGGTGCCAAGAAACGTAAAGCAGGTACAGCGTTTCCTGGGAATGGCATCATGGTATCGCAGGTTTATTCCTGATTACGCGACCGTGGCGGAAAGCCTGCATCAGCTGCTGCGGAAAAACGTCAAATGGAACTGGACTGACGCGCAACAAAAATCTTTTGAAAGATTACGACATTTAATCTCAACGGCCCCCGTATTAACATATCCGCACTTCGAATTACCATTCGTTCTACAGACAGACGCGAGCACATTCGGATTAGGTGCTGTATTAACCCAAGAAATAGAAGGGGTCGAACGTGTAGTAGCCTTCGCGAGTAGAACAATATCGGATGCCGAAAGAAAATATGCAACAACGGAATTAGAATGCCTAGCGGTTATATGGGCAATTCGCAAATTCCGCCCATACCTTGAGGGCTATCATTTTACCGTGATAACGGACCATAGTAGCCTGCGTTGGCTTAAAAATTTACAAGACCCTTCAGGCCGACTTGCACGTTGGATTCTACAAATGCAAATGTACGATTTTGAAATAATACATAGAAAAGGTAGTTTACATAAAGTACCCGACGCTCTATCTCGCTTACACGAAAACATTCCGGGGAATAATATCGAAGAGGACATAAATAATCAAACCGCGACAGTTCTTGCGAGCATGTTCCAAACCCAAGTCATTAGCCAGTTAACAGCAATAGCCACTCTTCAAGATAAATGGTATGATTCCAAAAAACTTAGCATTTCAAAACATCCAACGGCTAATCCAGACTGGAAATTAGAAGGTGACAGCTTATACCATAAACGACCAACAAATTATAAGGAAGAGTACCTGGCTGATGACTTGGACGAATGGAAATTTGTTCCCAGGAACAAGGAAAAACGCGAAATATTAGCGGAGGTTCACGAAGATCCCCAAGCAGGTCATCTGGGACGTGACAAAACCTATGAGAGGCTTGCCCTTCGATATTTTTGGCCGCGAATGTTTAGAGACGTCGCGAAATACGTACAACAATGCAAAGAATGCCAGCTAACCAAAGTCGAGCAGGCAGCACCAGCTGGCCTTATGGGTAGGAAAATCTTCGACCAACCATGGTCAGTGATAGCCGCAGACATTATGGGACCGTTACCACGGAGTAAAAACGGATTTTGCTATATTTTAATAATCCAAGACCACTTCACAAAATGGATTGAAGTATGCCCATTGCGAACGGCCACCGGGAAAAAGATAGCGCAAGCTTTGGAAGATCTGATCTTTTCCCGTTGGGGTGTTCCAAAAATATTGTTGACGGATAACGGTACCGAATTCGTCAACAATACCCTTAAAACGCTAGCTTCTGACTACGGCATCCGACAGGCTACTACACCCCCGTACCACCCTCAGGCAAACCCAGTAGAGCGGGTTAATAGGGTTATGAAAACAATGATAGTCGCCTATATCGAACAGGACCATCGCGAATGGGACCAATATCTACCACAACTACGTTTTGCGTATAATACCGCCACTCATTCGGCATTAGAAACATCTCCCGCATTCCTTAACTTAGGTCGCGAGCCTCTACCAGCTCGCTGCTTTCGGGAGGGGAGGGGGACAGCCGTCGATGTATCTCTCGACGGCCAAATAACCGAGCGAGAAAGATGGTCAGGGCGAATGTCAAAATTAGGCGACTTGAGAAAGTGGGTCGGGGAAAATATCGAAGCCGCGTATGAGAAACAGCGACAGCAGTACAATCATAATAGGAGAGAACGTGAATTTGAAGTTGGCGATTTAGTGCTGAAACGTCAGCATGTCCTTTCGTCAGCAGCACATAACATCGCTGCTAAGCTAGCCACTAAGTTTCACGGACCCTTTAAAATAAGGCGCAAAATATCACCCCTGGTATACGAGATCGAGACAGTGGAAGGCAAGTTAGCAAACAAGATCCATGTACAGGACCTAAAACCCTACGTTTCGACCGATTAGGGCGGCAGACACCCGTTATCGTATTTACATGTGATTAAGTGATGGCGTAGTTGGGGGGTGAAGGGCGCACCTTAATCCTATTTATCCCAAACAGGAAGGAAGGATGGAAGACGAGCAATCGCTCTCCCAGGAGGAGGAGCAGTCCTTCGCGACAGCGAAGGACTACACCCCCCGCCCCTCCGAGTCGGAGTCATCTGACTCCGACTCCTCGTGGGATGAGGAGCTGACGAAGACCTACTACGTGCCATCCGTGGGGCGAGGGCTGGAACTGCTATACCGACAGCAGGCCGAGCGGAAGGCGGCAGAAACACGCCCCACTGCCCCAGCCGGGGGTGGGCGCCCTATGACCGCACCAGAACCCTCGCCACCAGGAAGGCCCAAAATTATGGAGAGGACCCCCGACTCCGGTCGACCCGATCCAGTCGCGACCACTTCACGGGACACCGCGGCAACGGAGGAGCGGCGGCTGGCCCAACACGCAGAGAGCCTGAAGGAGGAGGCCATGCGCCGATGGGGCGTGGGAGCCCAGGTCTTCCGAGACCCGGCGCTTCTCCAAACGACCATGGAGGCATCCGACCAGCACTGCTGGAATTGCGGTGCTATCGGGCACCTCCATACCCGCTGCCACCGGCCCAAACATCGCTACTGCCACCGCTGCGGCCAAAGCGGAGTGACCGTCAACACCTGCCCCTACAAACGACGGGATTGGCACGCACTTGGCCCCCGAATGGCAGGAAAGAAGCGCCTGGAGGAGGAGAAGCACACACGCCGTAGGTGGTAAAACCACATGAGGGGAGGCGGTCCCAGCAACATCTTGGGGCCTGGACCCACGCCTGTCGGAGGCGCAATAAGTAACGGCCGGAAATATCGAAGGCCGGAGGGCAAGGCCACCGACCAACCGTGGCCGTAAGCCGGCGAAATAGGGGGCGCCATACGTCGGCAGAAAGGTGAAGAGGAGGCGCCCGGGGGACATCCTCCACCGGCCTACGGGCCAAGTCCCCCAAACCCCCCAACAAGAAGAAAAGACTGAAGAACTACGGACGTCAACGTCACCGTAGGGGATCATCCAAGATCTTCTACCTCGTCCGGGTTCGCCAACTTAAAAGACTGAAAATACCTAGTCCTAGATGACGTGGTTGTCTGTCCTGTATCGTCTACAGATTAACCTAAGTCCAACACTCCAGTGTAACATCGACTGTCCGTCCGTATAGGCTTAGAGGCCATGTATTATGTAACGTCTGTAATCGTCCTAAGGAAGGACCTCTTGGAGCTACGGTGGAGCGAGAATCGATGCCTATCGCGGGCGGTAGAGCGAAAGTGAGGCGACGGATAAATCCGGCCTCCTTCAGGGGGGGGAGAGTTGTGACGGGGCTGAGCGGCCCCGCGCAGGGCTCCCACCCTTGCGAGGCAGGCCGGCCGGTAGGGCAGGGTCTCTCTCTCTCGACCCGACGTCGCGCGCTCGCTGCACCGTCGCTCCAAGGAAGGCCCGCGTAAATGAGCTATATTAATTCTTGTGTGAACGCCGAGAGGCACGTAGGTCTTGGCGGGTACGGCCGCCAAGGAGGAAAAGAGAACCGATGCGCTAAGGAGTAAGGCTGGCAGAGGGGAAATATCCGGCAGCCCGAGTGGCCATGAGGGCAGCTGGACGAACGGAGGAGCCCTGACGATAACCGACGGGGGACCGGGACTTCTTCGAAGGCGGACGAGCGGGCGCCAAAGCGTTCGCTAAAACGCCACCCCTGGACCGGACGAAGGCCGGAGCGCCGGCTTTCGCGAAGGGAACCCAGTCGGGATCGATCGCAGCGCGCGAGATCGAACCCGACACCAGCCTTGACCGTGAGCGCCAATAGGGATCTAGGCTAGGGCGGGCAGCGCTACTTGAGGCGGCCAGGCCAATTAGGGGCTCTTTCTCGTCACTTAGAGTGCGACCGTGCGAGCGAACGCAAGCAATACTTAGAGCGACGTTGAAAGAGAGAGAGCATAGAGAGCGACGTTGAGAGAGAGCCTACCGAGCGTAGAAAAGTCACCAGTAATTCCGAGGGCCGACCATCGAAGAGCTCTAGGAGCCAGGCCGGAAAAGAGCAAGGAGTAGACGCAAGGTACGCCTCATTTAGTTCTGCCGCCCGCCTTTATTTTGTTATCCCGGTGTCGATTTCTCGCGATTCCACGTTCTCATAGTAATGTTAGTAGGGCCTTCAGCCAAATAGCTCAGCCTTCCTTGGGGCGACTCGTCTAGTCGCCTCTAAGTCCGGCGTTTAGGGCGATCGTTCGCCGAACACGCGGCTCGGCCGCCATTTTGCGACACGCCACTTGTTGTTCGCCACGCGGGCGAACAAAGCGAAAACTTGCCTTTCATTGTCCGATCTCGCCACCTTATACCAGGCGACTCTCGCGAGCTTAAACGATTGTAGACATTTCTTCTCTTTCGAGAGAACGCTCTTATCGCGAGCCCATCATCTTGTTGCCTTAGAGGCAAGGGGCTGAACACCTTTCTTGACATCTTTTGCGTTAGTCCTTCGGGGACCGAAACCCTCGTATCGCCGTTGTTAGAATGTACAGGGGCCTTCGTGGCCTAGGCTTGAACGCGCGCTAGCTCGAGCTGGTTAGGTGTAATTAGTTTTTAAGGCCGTATCGCCGGCCGTATTCGGAAATAAACGGTTGTTAGATTCGAACTCGTGTCGCGTGAGTTTCCTGCCTCGCAACGGGGATCCCGATTTCTCAAGTTCCCATCCCTCTCTACCTTAAAGAGGCCAGTCGGGCCTAAACTTCTTAATTTCCCCTGCCGAGTTTTGGTCGGTCCGGGCTCGTGTCCAGAATATTCCAGCTTACACGAGCGGCCTTCTTGCGAAGGCCTGGCGCCCAAAAGACACGAGGCCGGAGAGGCTAACCTGGCCTAAGTTTGCCCTGCACGATTGCCACCCTCGCGACAGGCGGTAATCGTGCAGCTGGGAATACGGTGGCAGGTGTTATTTTCACATAATATGCACTTCCAGCAGCATCTTAGCGCTTATAATCGAATACTCAGTTTCTGCGCATCAGAACTACTCTTTTGGTTGAAAGTGAGTGTTTCGTTTGCATAATCACACAGAGAATGCACAGTATGATGTTATTTTCACGTAATATGCCTTCTAGAACGATTATCGCGCCTATAGTCGAATACCCTGTTTCTGCGCATCAAAATTACTCTTTTGGATGAAAGTGAGTGTTTTCTTTGCCAAAACACTCAGAGGATCCATAGTATGGTGTTATTTTCACATAATATGCACTTCCAGCAGCATCTTAGCTCTTATAATCGAATACTCAGTTTCTGCGCATGAAAACTACTCCTTCTGATGAACGTTAGTGTTTCCTTTGCATAATCACTCACAGAATGCATAGTATGGTGTTAATTTCACATAATATGCACTTCAAGCAGCATCCTAGCGCTTATAATCGAATACTCCGTTTCTGCGCATCAGAACTACTCTTTTGGTTGAAAGTGAGTGTTTCCTTTGCATAATCACACAGAGAATGCACAGTATGATGTTATTTTCACGTAATATGCCTTCTAGAACGATTATCGCGCTTATAATCGAATACCCTGTTTCTGCGCATCTGAACTACTCTT
Source organism: Ectemnius continuus (assembly GCA_910591665.1). Classification (NCBI taxonomy): domain Eukaryota; kingdom Metazoa; phylum Arthropoda; class Insecta; order Hymenoptera; family Crabronidae; genus Ectemnius; species Ectemnius continuus. The sequence goes on from CAJUYD010000033.1 coordinate 20,013, forward strand.
TTTGATGAAAGTGAGTGTTTCCTTTGCAAAATCACTCAGAGAATGCATAGCATGGTGTTATTTTCACATAATATGCACTTCCAGTAGCATCTTAGCGCTTATAATCGAATACTCAGTTTCTGCGCATCAGAACTACTCTTTTGGTTGAAAGTGAGTGTTTCCTTTGCATAATCACAGAGAGAATGCACAGTATGATGTTATTTTCACGTAATATGCCTTCTAGAACGATTATCGCGCCTATAGTCGAATACCCTGTTTCTGCGCATCAAAATTACTCTTTTGGATGAAAGTGAGTGTTTTCTTTGCCAAAACACTCAGAGGATCCATAGTATGGTGTTATTTTCACATAATATGCACTTCCAGCAGCATCTTAGCGCTTATAATCGAATACTCAGTTTCTGCGAATCATAACGACTCTTTTTGATGAAAGTGAGTGTTTTCTTTGCCAAAACACTCAGAGGATCCATAGTATGGTGTTAATTTCACATAATATGCACTTCCAGGAGCATTAAAGCGCGTATAATCGAATACTCTGTTTCTGCGCATCTGAACTACTCTTTTTGATGAAAGTGAGTGTTTTCTTTGCCAAAACACTCAGAGAATGCATAGCATGGTGTTATTTTCACATAATATGCACTTCCAGCAGCATCTTAGCGCTTATAATCGAATACTCAGTTTCTGCGTATCAGAACTACTCTTTTGGTTGAAAGTGAGTGTTTCCTTTGCATAATCACACAGAGAATGCACAGTATGATGTTATTTTCACGTAATATGCCTTCTAGAACGATTATCGCGCTTATAATCGAATACCCTGTTTCTGCGCATCTGAACTACTCTTTTTGATGAAAGTGAGTGTTTTCTTTGCCAAAACACTCAGAGAATGCATAGCATGGTGTTATTTTCACATAATATGCACTTCCAGGAGCATTAAAGCGCGTATAATCGAATACTCTGTTTCTGCGCATCTGAACTACTCTTTTTGATGAAAGTGAGTGTTTTCTTTGCCAAAACACTCAGAGAATGCATAGCATGGTGTTATTTTCACATAATATGCACTTCCAGCAGCATCTTAGCGCTTATAATCGAATACTCAGTTTCTGCGCATCAGAACTACTCTTTTGGTTGAAAGTGAGTGTTTCGTTTGCATAATCACACAGAGAATGCACAGTATGATGTTATTTTCACGTAATATGCCTTCTAGAACGATTATCGCGCCTATAGTCGAATACCCTGTTTCTGCGCATCAAAATTACTCTTTTGGATGAAAGTGAGTGTTTTCTTTGCCAAAACACTCAGAGGATCCATAGTATGGTGTTATTTTCACATAATATGCACTTCCAGCAGCATCTTAGCTCTTATAATCGAATACTCAGTTTCTGCGCATGAAAACTACTCCTTCTGATGAACGTTAGTGTTTCCTTTGCATAATCACTCACAGAATGCATAGTATGGTGTTAATTTCACATAATATGCACTTCAAGCAGCATCCTAGCGCTTATAATCGAATACTCAGTTTCTGCGAATCATAACGACTCTTTTTGATGAAAGTGAGTGTTTCCTTTGCAAAATCACTCAGAGAATGCATAGCATGGTGTTATTTTCACATAATATGCACTTCCAGCAGCATCTTAGCGCTTATAATCGAATACTCTGTTTCTGCGCATCTGAACTACTCTTTTTGATGAAAGTGAGTGTTTCCTTTGCAAAATCACTCAGAGAATGCATAGCATGGTGTTATTTTCACATAATATGCACTTCCAGCAGCATCTTAGCGCTTATAATCGAATACTCAGTTTCTGCGCATCAGAACTACTCTTTTGGTTGAAAGTGAGTGTTTCGTTTGCATAATCACACAGAGAATGCACAGTATGATGTTATTTTCACGTAATATGCCTTCTAGAACGATTATCGCGCCTATAGTCGAATACCCTGTTTCTGCGCATCAAAATTACTCTTTTGGATGAAAGTGAGTGTTTTCTTTGCCAAAACACTCAGAGGATCCATAGTATGGTGTTATTTTCACATAATATGCACTTCCAGCAGCATCTTAGCTCTTATAATCGAATACTCAGTTTCTGCGCATGAAAACTACTCCTTCTGATGAACGTTAGTGTTTCCTTTGCATAATCACTCACAGAATGCATAGTATGGTGTTATTTTCACATAATATGCACTTCCAGCAGCATCTTAGCGCTTATAATCGAATACTCAGTTTCTGCGCATGAAAACTACTCCTTCTGATGAACGTTAGTGTTTCCTTTGCATAATCACTCACAGAATGCATAGTATGGTGTTAATTTCACATAATATGCACTTCAAGCAGCATCCTAGCGCTTATAATCGAATACTCAGTTTCTGCGAATCATAACGACTCTTTTTGATGAAAGTGAGTGTTTCCTTTGCAAAATCACTCAGAGAATGCATAGCATGGTGTTATTTTCACATAATATGCACTTCCAGCAGCATCTTAGCGCTTATAATCGAATACTCTGTTTCTGCGCATCTGAACTACTCTTTTTGATGAAAGTGAGTGTTTCCTTTGCAAAATCACTCAGAGAATGCATAGCATGGTGTTATTTTCACATAATATGCACTTCCAGCAGCATCTTAGCGCTTATAATCGAATACTCAGTTTCTGCGCATCAGAACTACTCTTTTGGTTGAAAGTGAGTGTTTCCTTTGCATAATCACACAGAAAATGCACAGTATGATGTTATTTTCACGTAATATGCCTTCTAGAACGATTATCGCGCTTATAGTCGAATACCCTGTTTCTGCGCATCAGAACTACTCTGTTGGATGAAAGTGAGTGTTTTCTTTGCCAAAACACTCAGAGGATCCATAGTATGGTGTTATTTTCACATAATATGCACTTCCAGCAGCATCTTAGCGCTTATAATCGAATACTCAGTTTCTGCGCATCAGAACTACTCTTTTGGTTGAAAGTGAGTGTTTCCTTTGCATAATCACACAGAGAATGCACAGTATGATGTTATTTTCACGTAATATGCCTTCTAGAACGATTATCGCGCCTATAGTCGAATACCCTGTTTCTGCGCATCAAAATTACTCTTTTGGATGAAAGTGAGTGTTTTCTTTGCCAAAACACTCAGAGGATCCATAGTATGGTGTTATTTTCACATAATATGCACTTCCAGCAGCATCTTAGCTCTTATAATCGAATACTCAGTTTCTGCGCATGAAAACTACTCCTTCTGATGAACGTTAGTGTTTCCTTTGCATAATCACTCACAGAATGCATAGTATGGTGTTAATTTCACATAATATGCACTTCAAGCAGCATCCTAGCGCTTATAATCGAATACTCAGTTTCTGCGAATCATAACGACTCTTTTTGATGAAAGTGAGTGTTTTCTTTGCCAAAACACTCAGAGGATCCATAGTATGGTGTTAATTTCACATAATATGCACTTCCAGGAGCATTAAAGCGCGTATAATCGAATACTCTGTTTCTGCGCATCTGAACTACTCTTTTTGATGAAAGTGAGTGTTTTCTTTGCCAAAACACTCAGAGAATGCATAGCATGGTGTTATTTTCACATAATATGCACTTCCAGCAGCATCTTAGCGCTTATAATCGAATACTCTGTTTCTGCGCATCTGAACGACTCTTTTTGTTGAAAGTGAGTGTTTTCTTTGCCAAAACACTCAGAGAATGCATAGTATGGTGTTATTTTCACATAATATGCACTTCCAGGAGCATTAAAGCGCGTATAATCGAATACTCTGTTTCTGCGCATCTGAACTACTCTTTTTGATGAAAGTGAGTGTTTTCTTTGCCAAAACACTCAGAGAATGCATAGCATGGTGTTATTTTCACATAATATGCACTTCCAGCAGCATCTTAGCGCTTATAATCGAATACTCTGTTTCTGCGCATCTGAACGACTCTTTTTGATGAAAGTGAGTGTTTTCTTTGCCAAAACACTCAGAGAATGCATAGTATGGTGTTATTTTCACATAATATGCACTTCCAGGAGCATTAAAGCGCGTATAATCGAATACTCTGTTTCTGCGCATCTGAACTACTCTTTTTGATGAAAGTGAGTGTTTTCTTTGCCAAAACACTCAGAGAATGCATAGCATGGTGTTATTTTCACATAATATGCACTTCCAGCAGCGTCTTAGCGCTTATAATCGAATACTCAGTTTCTGCGCATCAGAACTACTCTTTTGGTTGAAAGTGAGTGTTTTCTTTGCCAAAACACTCAGAGAATGCATAGTATGGTGTTAATTTCACATAATATGCACTTCAAGCAGCATCCTAGCGCTTATAATCGAATACTCTGTTTCTGCGCATCTGAACTACTCTTTTTGATGAAAGTGAGTGTTTCCTTTGCATAATCACTCACAGAATGCATAGCATGGTGTTATTTTCACATAATATGCACTTCCAGCAGCATCTTAGCGCTTATAATCGAATACTCAGTTTCTGCGCATCTGAACTACTCTTTTTGATGAAAGTGAGTGTTTCCTTTGCAAAATCACTCAGAGAATGCATAGCATGGTGTTATTTTCACATAATATGCACTTCCAGCAGCATCTTAGCGCTTATAATCGAATACTCAGTTTCTGCGCATCAGAACTACTCTTTTGGTTGAAAGTGAGTGTTTCCTTTGCATAATCACACAGAGAATGCACAGTATGATGTTATTTTCACGTAATATGCCTTCTAGAACGATTATCGCGCTTATAGTCGAATACCCTGTTTCTGCGCATCAGAACTACTCTGTTGGATGAAAGTGAGTGTTTTCTTTGCCAAAACACTCAGAGGATCCATAGTATGGTGTTATTTTCACATAATATGCACTTCCAGCAGCATCTTAGCGCTTATAATCGAATACTCAGTTTCTGCGCATCAGAACTACTCTTTTGGTTGAAAGTGAGTGTTTCCTTTGCATAATCACACAGAGAATGCACAGTATGATGTTATTTTCACGTAATATGCCTTCTAGAACGATTATCGCGCCTATAGTCGAATACCCTGTTTCTGCGCATCAAAATTACTCTTTTGGATGAAAGTGAGTGTTTTCTTTGCCAAAACACTCAGAGGATCCATAGTATGGTGTTATTTTCACATAATATGCACTTCCAGCAGCATCTTAGCTCTTATAATCGAATACTCAGTTTCTGCGCATGAAAACTACTCCTTCTGATGAACGTTAGTGTTTCCTTTGCATAATCACTCACAGAATGCATAGTATGGTGTTATTTTCACATAATATGCACTTCAAGCAGCATCCTAGCGCTTATAATCGAATACTCTGTTTCTGCGAATCATAACGACTCTTTTTGATGAAAGTGAGTGTTTTCTTTGCCAAAACACTCAGAGGATCCATAGTATGGTGTTAATTTCACATAATATGCACTTCCAGGAGCATTAAAGCGCGTATAATCGAATACTCTGTTTCTGCGCATCTGAACTACTCTTTTTGATGAAAGTGAGTGTTTTCTTTGCCAAAACACTCAGAGAATGCATAGCATGGTGTTATTTTCACATAATATGCACTTCCAGCAGCATCTTAGCGCTTATAATCGAATACTCTGTTTCTGCGCATCTGAACTACTCTTTTTGTTGAAAGTGAGTGTTTTCTTTGCCAAAACACTCAGAGAATGCATAGTATGGTGTTATTTTCACATAATATGCACTTCCAGGAGCATTAAAGCGCGTATAATCGAATACTCTGTTTCTGCGCATCTGAACTACTCTTTTTGATGAAAGTGAGTGTTTTCTTTGCCAAAACACTCAGAGAATGCATAGCATGGTGTTATTTTCACATAATATGCACTTCCAGCAGCGTCTTAGCGCTTATAATCGAATACTCAGTTTCTGCGCATCAGAACTACTCTTTTGGTTGAAAGTGAGTGTTTTCTTTGCCAAAACACTCAGAGAATGCATAGTATGGTGTTAATTTCACATAATATGCACTTCAAGCAGCATCCTAGCGCTTATAATCGAATACTCTGTTTCTGCGCATCTGAACTACTCTTTTTGATGAAAGTGAGTGTTTCCTTTGCATAATCACTCACAGAATGCATAGTATGGTGTTAATTTCACATAATATGCACTTCAAGCAGCATCCTAGCGCTTATAATCGAATACTCAGTTTCTGCGCATCAGAACTACTCTTTTGGTTGAAAGTGAGTGTTTCCTTTGCATAATCACACAGAGAATGCACATTATGATGTTATTTTCACGTAATATGCCTTCTAGAACGATTATCGCGCTTATAATCGAATACCCTGTTTCTGCGCATCTGAACTACTCTTTTTGATGAAAGTGAGTGTTTCCTTTGCATAATCACAGAGAGAATGCACAGTATGATGTTATTTTCACGTAATATGCCTTCTAGAACGATTATCGCGCCTATAGTCGAATACCCTGTTTCTGCGCATCAAAATTACTCTTTTGGATGAAAGTGAGTGTTTTCTTTGCCAAAACACTCAGAGGATCCATAGTATGGTGTTATTTTCACATAATATGCACTTCCAGCAGCATCTTAGCGCTTATAATCGAATACTCAGTTTCTGCGCATGAAAACTACTCCTTCTGATGAACGTTAGTGTTTCCTTTGCATAATCACTCACAGAATGCATAGTATGGTGTTATTTTCACATAATATGCACTTCCAGCAGCATCTTAGCGCTTATAATCGAATACTCAGTTTCTGCGCATCAGAACTACTCTTTTGGTTGAAAGTGAGTGTTTCGTTTGCATAATCACACAGAGAATGCACAGTATGATGTTATTTTCACGTAATATGCCTTCTAGAACGATTATCGCGCCTATAGTCCAATACCCTGTTTCTGCGCATCAAAATTACTCTTTTGGATGAAAGTGAGTGTTTTCTTTGCCAAAACACTCAGAGGATCCATAGTATGGTGTTATTTTCACATAATATGCACTTCCAGCAGCATCTTAGCTCTTATAATCGAATACTCAGTTTCTGCGCATGAAAACTACTCCTTCTGATGAACGTTAGTGTTTCCTTTGCATAATCACTCACAGAATGCATAGTATGGTGTTAATTTCACATAATATGCACTTCAAGCAGCATCCTAGCGCTTATAATCGAATACTCAGTTTCTGCGCATCATAACGACTCTTTTTGATGAAAGTGAGTGTTTCCTTTGCAAAATCACTCAGAGAATGCATAGCATGGTGTTATTTTCACATAATATGCACTTCCAGCAGCATCTTAGCGCTTATAATCGAATACTCTGTTTCTGCGCATCTGAACTACTCTTTTTGATGAAAGTGAGTGTTTCCTTTGCAAAATCACTCAGAGAATGCATAGCATGGTGTTATTTTCACATAATATGCACTTCCAGCAGCATCTTAGCGCTTATAATCGAATACTCAGTTTCTGCGCATCAGAACTACTCTTTTGGTTGAAAGTGAGTGTTTCCTTTGCATAATCACACAGAGAATGCACAGTATGATGTTATTTTCACGTAATATGCCTTCTAGAACGATTATCGCGCTTATAATCGAATACCCTGTTTCTGCGCATCTGAACTACTCTTTTCGATGAAAGTGAGTGTTTCCTTTGCCAAAACACTCAGAGAATGCATAGTATGGTGTTAATTTCACATAATATGCACTTCAAGCAGCATCCTAGCGCTTATAATCGAATACTCTGTTTCTGCGCATCTGAACTACTCTTTTTGATGAAAGTGAGTGTTTCCTTTGCATAATCACTCACAGAATGCATAGTATGGTGTTAATTTCACATAATATGCACTTCAAGCAGCATCCTAGCGCTTATAATCGAATACTCCGTTTCTGCGCATCAGAACTACTCTTTTGGTTGAAAGTGAGTGTTTCCTTTGCATAATCACACAGAGAATGCAAATTATGATGTTATTTTCACGTAATATGCCTTCTAGAACGATTATCGCGCTTATAATCGAATACCCTGTTTCTGCGCATCTGAACTACTCTTTTTGATGAAAGTGAGTGTTTCCTTTGCAAAATCACTCAGAGAATGCATAGCATGGTGTTATTTTCACATAATATGCACTTCCAGCAGCATCTTAGCGCTTATAATCGAATACTCAGTTTCTGCGCATCAGAACTACTCTTTTGGTTGAAAGTGAGTGTTTCCTTTGCATAATCACAGAGAGAATGCACAGTATGATGTTATTTTCACGTAATATGCCTTCTAGAACGATTATCGCGCCTATAGTCGAATACCCTGTTTCTGCGCATCAAAATTACTCTTTTGGATGAAAGTGAGTGTTTTCTTTGCCAAAACACTCAGAGAATGCATAGTATGGTGTTATTTTCACATAATATGCACTTCCAGCAGCATCTTAGCGCTTATAATCGAATACTCAGTTTCTGCGAATCATAACGACTCTTTTTGATGAAAGTGAGTGTTTTCTTTGCCAAAACACTCAGAGGATCCATAGTATGGTGTTAATTTCACATAATATGCACTTCCAGGAGCATTAAAGCGCGTATAATCGAATACTCTGTTTCTGCGCATCTGAACTACTCTTTTTGATGAAAGTGAGTGTTTTCTTTGCCAAAACACTCAGAGAATGCATAGCATGGTGTTATTTTCACATAATATGCACTTCCAGCAGCATCTTAGCGCTTATAATCGAATACTCAGTTTCTGCGTATCAGAACTACTCTTTTGGTTGAAAGTGAGTGTTTCCTTTGCATAATCACACAGAGAATGCACAGTATGATGTTATTTTCACGTAATATGCCTTCTAGAACGATTATCGCGCTTATAATCGAATACCCTGTTTCTGCGCATCTGAACTACTCTTTTTGATGAAAGTGAGTGTTTTCTTTGCCAAAACACTCAGAGAATGCATAGCATGGTGTTATTTTCACATAATATGCACTTCCAGGAGCATTAAAGCGCGTATAATCGAATACTCTGTTTCTGCGCATCTGAACTACTCTTTTTGATGAAAGTGAGTGTTTTCTTTGCCAAAACACTCAGAGAATGCATAGCATGGTGTTATTTTCACATAATATGCACTTCCAGCAGCATCTTAGCGCTTATAATCGAATACTCAGTTTCTGCGCATCAGAACTACTCTTTTGGTTGAAAGTGAGTGTTTCGTTTGCATAATCACACAGAGAATGCACAGTATGATGTTATTTTCACGTAATATGCCTTCTAGAACGATTATCGCGCCTATAGTCGAATACCCTGTTTCTGCGCATCAAAATTACTCTTTTGGATGAAAGTGAGTGTTTTCTTTGCCAAAACACTCAGAGGATCCATAGTATGGTGTTATTTTCACATAATATGCACTTCCAGCAGCATCTTAGCTCTTATAATCGAATACTCAGTTTCTGCGCATGAAAACTACTCCTTCTGATGAACGTTAGTGTTTCCTTTGCATAATCACTCACAGAATGCATAGTATGGTGTTAATTTCACATAATATGCACTTCAAGCAGCATCCTAGCGCTTATAATCGAATACTCAGTTTCTGCGAATCATAACGACTCTTTTTGATGAAAGTGAGTGTTTCCTTTGCAAAATCACTCAGAGAATGCATAGCATGGTGTTATTTTCACATAATATGCACTTCCAGCAGCATCTTAGCGCTTATAATCGAATAGTCAGTTTCTGCGCAGCTGAACTACTCTTTTTGATGAAAGTGAGTGTTTCCTTTGCAAAATCACTCAGAGAATGCATAGCATGGTGTTATTTTCACATAATATGCACTTCCAGCAGCATCTTAGCGCTTATAATCGAATACTCAGTTTCTGCGCATCAGAACTACTCTTTTGGTTGAAAGTGAGTGTTTCCTTTGCATAATCACACAGAGAATGCACAGTATGATGTTATTTTCACGTAATATGCCTTCTAGAACGATTATCGCGCTTATAATCGAATACCCTATTTCTGCGCATCTGAACTACTCTTTTCGATGAAAGTGAGTGTTTCCCTTGCCAAAACACTCAGAGAATGCATAGTATGGTGTTAATTTCACATAATATGCACTTCAAGCAGCATCCTAGCGCTTATAATCGAATACTCTGTTTCTGCGCATCTGAACTACTCTTTTTGATGAAAGTGAGTGTTTCCTTTGCATAATCACTCACAGAATGCATAGTATGGTGTTAATTTCACATAATATGCACTTCAAGCAGCATCCTAGCGCTTATAATCGAATACTCCGTTTCTGCGCATCAGAACTACTCTTTTGGTTGAAAGTGAGTGTTTCCTTTGCATAATCACACAGAGAATGCAAATTATGATGTTATTTTCACGTAATATGCCTTCTAGAACGATTATCGCGCTTATAATCGAATACCCTGTTTCTGCGCATCTGAACTACTGTTTTTGATGAAAGTGAGTGTTTCCTTTGCAAAATCACTCAGAGAATGCATAGCATGGTGTTATTTTCACATAATATGCACTTCCAGTAGCATCTTAGCGCTTATAATCGAATACTCAGTTTCTGCGCATCAGAACTACTCTTTTGGTTGAAAGTGAGTGTTTCCTTTGCATAATCACAGAGAGAATGCACAGTATGATGTTATTTTCACGTAATATGCCTTCTAGAACGATTATCGCGCCTATAGTCGAATACCCTGTTTCTGCGCATCAAAATTACTCTTTTGGATGAAAGTGAGTGTTTTCTTTGCCAAAACACTCAGAGGATCCATAGTATGGTGTTATTTTCACATAATATGCACTTCCAGCAGCATCTTAGCGCGTATAATCGAATACTCTGTTTCTGCGCATCTGAACTACTCTTTTTGATGAAAGTGAGTGTTTTCTTTGCCAAAACACTCAGAGAATGCATAGCATGGTGTTATTTTCACATAATATGCACTTCAAGCAGCATCCTAGCGCTTATAATCGAATACTCAGTTTCTGCGAATCATAACGACTCTTTTTGATGAAAGTGAGTGTTTCCTTTGCAAAATCACTCAGAGAATGCATAGCATGGTGTTATTTTCACATAATATGCACTTCCAGCAGCATCTTAGCGCTTATAATCGAATAGTCAGTTTCTGCGCATCTGAACTACTCTTTTTGATGAAAGTGAGTGTTTCCTTTGCAAAATCACTCAGAGAATGCATAGCATGGTGTTATTTTCACATAATATGCACTTCCAGCAGCATCTTAGCGCTTATAATCGAATACTCAGTTTCTGCGCATCAGAACTACTCTGTTGGATGAAAGTGAGTGTTTTCTTTGCCAAAACACTCAGAGGATCCATAGTATGGTGTTATTTTCACATAATATGCACTTCCAGCAGCATCTTAGCGCTTATAATCGAATACTCAGTTTCTGCGCATCAGAACTACTCTTTTGGTTGAAAGTGAGTGTTTCGTTTGCATAATCACACAGAGAATGCACAGTATGATGTTATTTTCACGTAATATGCCTTCTAGAACGATTATCGCGCCTATAGTCGAATACCCTGTTTCTGCGCATCAAAATTACTCTTTTGGATGAAAGTGAGTGTTTTCTTTGCCAAAACACTCAGAGGATCCATAGTATGGTGTTATTTTCACATAATATGCACTTCCAGCAGCATCTTAGCTCTTATAATCGAATACTCAGTTTCTGCGCATGAAAACTACTCCTTCTGATGAACGTTAGTGTTTCCTTTGCATAATCACTCACAGAATGCATAGTATGGTGTTAATTTCACATAATATGCACTTCAAGCAGCATCCTAGCGCTTATAATCGAATACTCTGTTTCTGCGAATCATAACGACTCTTTTTGATGAAAGTGAGTGTTTTCTTTGCCAAAACACTCAGAGGATCCATAGTATGGTGTTAATTTCACATAATATGCACTTCCAGGAGCATTAAAGCGCGTATAATCGAATACTCTGTTTCTGCGCATCTGAACTACTCTTTTTGATGAAAGTGAGTGTTTTCTTTGCCAAAACACTCAGAGAATGCATAGCATGGTGTTATTTTCACATAATATGCACTTCCAGCAGCATCTTAGCGCTTATAATCGAATACTCTGTTTCTGCGCATCTGAACGACTCTTTTTGTTGAAAGTGAGTGTTTTCTTTGCCAAAACACTCAGAGGATCCATAGTATGGTGTTATTTTCACATAATATGCACTTCCAGCAGCATCTTAGCGCGTATAATCGAATACTCTGTTTCTGCGCATCTGAACTACTCTTTTTGATGAAAGTGAGTGTTTTCTTTGCCAAAACACTCAGAGAATGCATAGCATGGTGTTATTTTCACATAATATGCACTTCAAGCAGCATCCTAGCGCTTATAATCGAATACTCAGTTTCTGCGAATCATAACGACTCTTTTTGATGAAAGTGAGTGTTTCCTTTGCAAAATCACTCAGAGAATGCATAGCATGGTGTTATTTTCACATAATATGCACTTCCAGCAGCATCTTAGCGCTTATAATCGAATAGTCAGTTTCTGCGCATCTGAACTACTCTTTTTGATGAAAGTGAGTGTTTCCTTTGCAAAATCACTCAGAGAATGCATAGCATGGTGTTATTTTCACATAATATGCACTTCCAGCAGCATCTTAGCGCTTATAATCGAATACTCAGTTTCTGCGCATCAGAACTACTCTTTTGGTTGAAAGTGAGTGTTTCGTTTGCATAATCACACAGAGAATGCACAGTATGATGTTATTTTCACGTAATATGCCTTCTAGAACGATTATCGCGCCTATAGTCCAATACCCTGTTTCTGCGCATCAAAATTACTCTTTTGGATGAAAGTGAGTGTTTTCTTTGCCAAAACACTCAGAGGATCCATAGTATGGTGTTATTTTCACATAATATGCACTTCCAGCAGCATCTTAGCTCTTATAATCGAATACTCAGTTTCTGCGCATGAAAACTACTCCTTCTGATGAACGTTAGTGTTTCCTTTGCATAATCACTCACAGAATGCATAGTATGGTGTTAATTTCACATAATATGCACTTCAAGCAGCATCCTAGCGCTTATAATCGAATACTCAGTTTCTGCGAATCATAACGACTCTTTTTGATGAAAGTGAGTGTTTCCTTTGCAAAATCACTCAGAGAATGCATAGCATGGTGTTATTTTCACATAATATGCACTTCCAGCAGCATCTTAGCGCTTATAATCGAATAGTCAGTTTCTGCGCATCTGAACTACTCTTTTTGATGAAAGTGAGTGTTTCCTTTGCAAAATCACTCAGAGAATGCATAGCATGGTGTTATTTTCACATAATATGCACTTCCAGCAGCATCTTAGCGCTTATAATCGAATACTCAGTTTCTGCGCATCAGAACTACTCTTTTGGTTGAAAGTGAGTGTTTCCTTTGCATAATCACACAGAGAATGCACAGTATGATGTTATTTTCACGTAATATGCCTTCTAGAACGATTATCGCGCTTATAATCGAATACCCTGTTTCTGCGCATCTGAACTACTCTTTTCGATGAAAGTGAGTGTTTCCCTTGCCAAAACACTCAGAGAATGCATAGTATGGTGTTAATTTCACATAATATGCACTTCAAGCAGCATCCTAGCGCTTATAATCGAATAGTCAGTTTCTGCGCATCTGAACTACTCTTTTTGATGAAAGTGAGTGTTTCCTTTGCAAAATCACTCAGAGAATGCATAGCATGGTGTTATTTTCACATAATATGCACTTCCAGCAGCATCTTAGCGCTTATAATCGAATACTCAGTTTCTGCGCATCAGAACTACTCTGTTGGATGAAAGTGAGTGTTTTCTTTGCCAAAACACTCAGAGGATCCATAGTATGGTGTTATTTTCACATAATATGCACTTCCAGCAGCATCTTAGCGCTTATAATCGAATACTCAGTTTCTGCGCATCAGAACTACTCTTTTTGATACGAGTGAGTGTTTCCTTTGCAAAATCACTCAGAGAATGCATAGCATGGTGTTATTTTCACATAATATGCACTTCCAGCAGCATCTTAGCGCTTATAATCGAATACTCAGTTTCTGCGCATCAGAACTACTCTTTTGGTTGAAAGTGAGTGTTTCCTTTGCATAATCACACAGAGAATGCACAGTATGATGTTATTTTCACGTAATATGCCTTCTAGAACGATTATCGCGCTTATAATCGAATACCCTGTTTCTGCGCATCTGAACTACTCTTTTTGATGAAAGTGAGTGTTTTCTTTGCCAAAACACTCAGAGAATGCATAGCATGGTGTTATTTTCACATAATATGCACTTCCAGGAGCATTAAAGCGCGTATAATCGAATACTCAGTTTCTGCGCATCAGAACTACTCTTTTGGTTGAAAGTGAGTGTTTCGTTTGCATAATCACACAGAGAATGCACAGTATGATGTTATTTTCACGTAATATGCCTTCTAGAACGATTATCGCGCCTATAGTCGAATACCCTGTTTCTGCGCATCAAAATTACTCTTTTGGATGAAAGTGAGTGTTTTCTTTGCCAAAACACTCAGAGGATCCATAGTATGGTGTTATTTTCACATAATATGCACTTCCAGCAGCATCTTAGCTCTTATAATCGAATACTCAGTTTCTGCGCATGAAAACTACTCCTTCTGATGAACGTTAGTGTTTCCTTTGCATAATCACTCACAGAATGCATAGTATGGTGTTAATTTCACATAATATGCACTTCAAGCAGCATCCTAGCGCTTATAATCGAATACTCAGTTTCTGCGAATCATAACGACTCTTTTTGATGAAAGTGAGTGTTTCCTTTGCAAAATCACTCAGAGAATGCATAGCATGGTGTTATTTTCACATAATATGCACTTCCAGCAGCATCTTAGCGCTTATAATCGAATAGTCAGTTTCTGCGCATCTGAACTACTCTTTTTGATGAAAGTGAGTGTTTCCTTTGCAAAATCACTCACAGAATGCATAGCATGGTGTTATTTTCACATAATATGCACTTCCAGCAGCATCTTAGCGCTTATAATCGAATACTCAGTTTCTGCGCATCAGAACTACTCTTTTGGATGAAAGTGAGTGTTTCCTTTGCATAATCACACAGAGGATGCACAGTATGATGTTATTTTCACGTAATATGCCTTCTAGAACGATTATCGCGCTTATAGTCGAATACCCTGTTTCTGCGCATCAGAACTACTCTGTTGGATGAAAGTGAGTGTTTTCTTTGCCAAAACACTCAGAGGATCCATAGTATGGTGTTATTTTCACATAATATGCACTTCCAGCAGCATCTTAGCGCTTATAATCGAATACTCAGTTTCTGCGCATCAGAACTACTCTTTTGGTTGAAAGTGAGTGTTTCCTTTGCATAATCACAGAGAGAATGCACAGTATGATGTTATTTTCACGTAATATGCCTTCTAGAACGATTATCGCGCCTATAGTCGAATACCCTGTTTCTGCGCATCAAAATTACTCTTTTGGATGAAAGTGAGTGTTTTCTTTGCCAAAACACTCAGAGGATCCATAGTATGGTGTTATTTTCACATAATATGCACTTCCAGCAGCATCTTAGCTCTTATAATCGAATACTCAGTTTCTGCGCATGAAAACTACTCCTTCTGATGAACGTTAGTGTTTCCTTTGCATAATCACTCACAGAATGCATAGTATGGTGTTAATTTCACGTAATATGCACTTCAAGCAGCATCCTAGCGCTTATAATCGAATACTCAGTTTCTGCGAATCATAACGACTCTTTTTGATGAAAGTGAGTGTTTTCTTTGCCAAAACACTCAGAGGATCCATAGTATGGTGTTAATTTCACATAATATGCACTTCCAGGAGCATTAAAGCGCGTATAATCGAATACTCTGTTTCTGCGCATCTGAACTACTCTTTTTGATGAAAGTGAGTGTTTTCTTTGCCAAAACACTCAGAGAATGCATAGCATGGTGTTATTTTCACATAATATGCACTTCCAGCAGCATCTTAGCGCTTATAATCGAATACTCTGTTTCTGCGCATCTGAACGACTCTTTTTGTTGAAAGTGAGTGTTTTCTTTGCCAAAACACTCAGAGAATGCATAGTATGGTGTTATTTTCACATAATATGCACTTCCAGGAGCATTAAAGCGCGTATAATCGAATACTCTGTTTCTGCGCATCTGAACTACTCTTTTTGATGAAAGTGAGTGTTTTCTTTGCCAAAACACTCAGAGAATGCATAGCATGGTGTTATTTTCACATAATATGCACTTCAAGCAGCATCCTAGCGCTTATAATCGAATACTCAGTTTCTGCGAATCATAAGGACTCTTTTTGATGAAAGTGAGTGTTTCCTTTGCAAAATCACTCAGAGAATGCATAGCATGGTGTTATTTTCACATAATATGCACTTCCAGCAGCATCTTAGCGCTTATAATCGAATAGTCAGTTTCTGCGCATCTGAACTACTCTTTTTGATGAAAGTGAGTGTTTCCTTTGCAAAATCACTCAGAGAATGCATAGCATGGTGTTATTTTCACATAATATGCACTTCCAGCAGCATCTTAGCGCTTATAATCGAATACTCAGTTTCTGCGCATCAGAACTACTCTTTTGGTTGAAAGTGAGTGTTTCCTTTGCATAATCACACAGAAAATGCACAGTATGATGTTATTTTCACGTAATATGCCTTCTAGAACGATTATCGCGCTTATAGTCGAATACCCTGTTTCTGCGCATCAGAACTACTCTGTTGGATGAAAGTGAGTGTTTTCTTTGCCAAAACACTCAGAGGATCCATAGTATGGTGTTATTTTCACATAATATGCACTTCCAGCAGCATCTTAGCGCTTATAATCGAATACTCAGTTTCTGCGCATCAGAACTACTCTTTTGGTTGAAAGTGAGTGTTTCGTTTGCATAATCACACAGAGAATGCACAGTATGATGTTATTTTCACGTAATATGCCTTCTAGAACGATTATCGCGCCTATAGTCGAATACCCTGTTTCTGCGCATCAAAATTACTCTTTTGGATGAAAGTGAGTGTTTTCTTTGCCAAAACACTCAGAGGATCCATAGTATGGTGTTATTTTCACATAATATGCACTTCCAGCAGCATCTTAGCTCTTATAATCGAATACTCAGTTTCTGCGCATGAAAACTACTCCTTCTGATGAACGTTAGTGTTTCCTTTGCATAATCACTCACAGAATGCATAGTATGGTGTTAATTTCACATAATATGCACTTCAAGCAGCATCCTAGCGCTTATAATCGAATACTCTGTTTCTGCGAATCATAACGACTCTTTTTGATGAAAGTGAGTGTTTTTTTTGCCAAAACACTCAGAGGATCCATAGTATGGTGTTAATTTCACATAATATGCACTTCCAGGAGCATTAAAGCGCGTATAATCGAATACTCTGTTTCTGCGCATCTGAACTACTCTTTTTGATGAAAGTGAGTGTTTTCTTTGCCAAAACACTCAGAGAATGCATAGCATGGTGTTATTTTCACATAATATGCACTTCCAGCAGCATCTTAGCGCTTATAATCGAATACTCTGTTTCTGCGCATCTGAACGACTCTTTTTGTTGAAAGTGAGTGTTTTCTTTGCCAAAACACTCAGAGAATGCATAGTATGGTGTTATTTTCACATAATATGCACTTCCAGGAGCATTAAAGCGCGTATAATCGAATACTCTGTTTCTGCGCATCTGAACTACTCTTTTTGATGAAAGTGAGTGTTTTCTTTGCCAAAACACTCAGAGAATGCATAGCATGGTGTTATTTTCACATAATATGCACTTCCAGCAGCGTCTTAGCGCTTATAATCGAATACTCAGTTTCTGCGCATCAGAACTACTCTTTTGGTTGAAAGTGAGTGTTTTCTTTGCCAAAACACTCAGAGAATGCATAGTATGGTGTTAATTTCACATAATATGCACTTCAAGCAGCATCCTAGCGCTTATAATCGAATACTCTGTTTCTGCGCATCTGAACTACTCTTTTTGATGAAAGTGAGTGTTTCCTTTGCATAATCACTCACAGAATGCATAGTATGGTGTTAATTTCACATAATATGCACTTCAAGCAGCATCCTAGCGCTTATAATCGAATACTCCGTTTCTGCGCATCAGAACTACTCTTTTGGTTGAAAGTGAGTGTTTCCTTTGCATAATCACACAGAGAATGCAAATTATGATGTTATTTTCACGTAATATGCCTTCTAGAACGATTATCGCGCTTATAATCGAATACCCTGTTTCTGCGCATCTGAACTACTCTTTTTGATGAAAGTGAGTGTTTCCTTTGCATAATCACAGAGAGAATGCACAGTATGATGTTATTTTCACGTAATATGCCTTCTAGAACGATTATCGCGCCTATAGTCGAATACCCTGTTTCTGCGCATCAAAATTACTCTTTTGGATGAAAGTGAGTGTTTTCTTTGCCAAAACACTCAGAGGATCCATAGTATGGTGTTATTTTCACATAATATGCACTTCCAGCAGCATCTTAGCGCTTATAATCGAATACTCAGTTTATGCGCATGAAAACTACTCCTTCTGATGAACGTTAGTGTTTCCTTTGCATAATCACTCACAGAATGCATAGTATGGTGTTATTTTCACATAATATGCACTTCCAGTAGCATCTTAGCGCTTATAATCGAATACTCAGTTTCTGCGCATCAGAACTACTCTTTTGGTTGAAAGTGAGTGTTTCCTTTGCATAATCACACAGAGAATGCACAGTATGATGTTATTTTCACGTAATATGCCTTCTAGAACGATTATCGCGCTTATAATCGAATACCCTGTTTCTGCGCATCTGAACTACTCTTTTCGATGAAAGTGAGTGTTTCCCTTGCCAAAACACTCAGAGAATGCATAGTATGGTGTTAATTTCACATAATATGCACTTCAAGCAGCATCCTAGCGCTTATAATCGAATACTCTGTTTCTGCGCATCTGAACTACTCTTTTTGATGAAAGTGAGTGTTTCCTTTGCATAATCACTCACAGAATGCATAGTATGGTGTTAATTTCACATAATATGCACTTCAAGCAGCATCCTAGCGCTTATAATCGAATACTCCGTTTCTGCGCATCAGAACTACTCTTTTGGTTGAAAGTGAGTGTTTCCTTTGCATAATCACACAGAGAATGCAAATTATGATGTTATTTTCACGTAATATGCCTTCTAGAACGATTATCGCGCTTATAATCGAATACCCTGTTTCTGCGCATCTGAACTACTGTTTTTGATGAAAGTGAGTGTTTCCTTTGCAAAATCACTCAGAGAATGCATAGCATGGTGTTATTTTCACATAATATGCACTTCCAGTAGCATCTTAGCGCTTATAATCGAATACTCAGTTTCTGCGCATCAGAACTACTCTTTTGGTTGAAAGTGAGTGTTTCCTTTGCATAATCACAGAGAGAATGCACAGTATGATGTTATTTTCACGTAATATGCCTTCTAGAACGATTATCGCGCCTATAGTCGAATACCCTGTTTCTGCGCATCAAAATTACTCTTTTGGATGAAAGTGAGTGTTTTCTTTGCCAAAACACTCAGAGGATCCATAGTATGGTGTTATTTTCACATAATATGCACTTCCAGCAGCATCTTAGCGCTTATAATCGAATACTCAGTTTCTGCGAATCATAACGACTCTTTTTGATGAAAGTGAGTGTTTTCTTTGCCAAAACACTCAGAGGATCCATAGTATGGTGTTAATTTCACATAATATGCACTTCCAGGAGCATTAAAGCGCGTATAATCGAATACTCTGTTTCTGCGCATCTGAACTACTCTTTTTGATGAAAGTGAGTGTTTTCTTTGCCAAAACACTCAGAGAATGCATAGCATGGTGTTATTTTCACATAATATGCACTTCCAGCAGCATCTTAGCGCTTATAATCGAATACTCAGTTTCTGCGTATCAGAACTACTCTTTTGGTTGAAAGTGAGTGTTTCCTTTGCATAATCACACAGAGAATGCACAGTATGATGTTATTTTCACGTAATATGCCTTCTAGAACGATTATCGCGCTTATAATCGAATACCCTGTTTCTGCGCATCTGAACTACTCTTTTTGATGAAAGTGAGTGTTTTCTTTGCCAACACACTCAGAGAATGCATAGCATGGTGTTATTTTCACATAATATGCACTTCCAGGAGCATTAAAGCGCGTATAATCGAATACTCTGTTTCTGCGCATCTGAACTACTCTTTTTGATGAAAGTGAGTGTTTTCTTTGCCAAAACACTCAGAGAATGCATAGCATGGTGTTATTTTCACATAACATGCACTTCCAGCCGCATCTTAGCGCTTATAATCGAATACTCAGTTTCTGCGCATCAGAACTACTCTTTTGGTTGAAAGTGAGTGTTTCGTTTGCATAATCACACAGAGAATGCACAGTATGATGTTATTTTCACGTAATATGCCTTCTAGAACGATTATCGCGCCTATAGTCGAATACCCTGTTTCTGCGCATCAAAATTACTCTTTTGGATGAAAGTGAGTGTTTTCTTTGCCAAAACACTCAGAGGATCCATAGTATGGTGTTATTTTCACATAATATGCACTTCCAGCAGCATCTTAGCTCTTATAATCGAATACTCAGTTTCTGCGCATGAAAACTACTCCTTCTGATGAACGTTAGTGTTTCCTTTGCATAATCACTCACAGAATGCATAGTATGGTGTTAATTTCACATAATATGCACTTCAAGCAGCATCCTAGCGCTTATAATCGAATACTCAGTTTCTGCGAATCATAACGACTCTTTTTGATGAAAGTGAGTGTTTCCTTTGCAAAATCACTCAGAGAATGCATAGCATGGTGTTATTTTCACATAATATGCACTTCCAGCAGCATCTTAGCGCTTATAATCGAATAGTCAGTTTCTGCGCATCTGAACTACTCTTTTTGATGAAAGTGAGTGTTTCCTTTGCAAAATCACTCAGAGAATGCATAGCATGGTGTTATTTTCACATAATATGCACTTCCAGCAGCATCTTAGCGCTTATAATCGAATACTCAGTTTCTGCGCATCAGAACTACTCTTTTGGTTGAAAGTGAGTGTTTCCTTTGCATAATCACACAGAGAATGCACAGTATGATGTTATTTTCA
Organism: Ectemnius continuus; assembly: GCA_910591665.1. Classification (NCBI taxonomy): domain Eukaryota; kingdom Metazoa; phylum Arthropoda; class Insecta; order Hymenoptera; family Crabronidae; genus Ectemnius; species Ectemnius continuus. The sequence goes on from CAJUYD010000033.1 coordinate 41,044, forward strand.
CATAATATGCACTTCAAGCAGCATCCTAGCGCTTATAATCGAATACTCTGTTTCTGCGCATCTGAACTACTCTTTTTGATGAAAGTGAGTGTCTCCTTTGCCAAAACACTCAGAGAATACATAGTATGGTGTTAATTTCACATAATATGCACTTCCAGGAGCATTAAAGCGCGTATAATCGAATACTCTGTTTCTGCGCATCTGAACTACTCTTTTTGATGAAAGTGAGTGTTTTCTTTGCCAAAACACTCAGAGAATGCATAGCATGGTGTTATTTTCACATAATATGCACTTCCAGCAGCATCTTAGCGCTTATAATCGAATACTCTGTTTCTGCGCATCTGAACTACTCTTTTGGTTGAAAGTGAGTGTTTCCTTTGCATAATCACACAGAGAATGCACAGTATGATGTTATTTTCACGTAATATGCCTTCTAGAACGATTATCGCGCCTATAGTCGAATACCCTGTTTCTGCGCATCAGAACTACTCTGTTGGATGAAAGTGAGTGTTTTCTTTGCCAAAACACTCAGAGGATCCATAGTATGGTGTTATTTTCACATAATATGCACTTCCAGCAGCATCTTAGCGCTTATAATCGAATACTCAGTTTCTGCGCATCAGAACTACTCTTTTTGATACGAGTGAGTGTTTCCTTTGCAAAATCACTCAGAGAATGCATAGCATGGTGTTATTTTCACATAATATGCACTTCCAGCAGCATCTTAGCGCTTATAATCGAATACTCAGTTTCTGCGCATCAGAACTACTCTTTTGGTTGAAAGTGAGTGTTTCCTTTGCATAATCACACAGAGAATGCACAGTATGATGTTATTATCACGTAATATGCCTTCTAGAACGATTATCGCGCTTATAATCGAATACCCTGTTTCTGCGCATCTGAACTACTCTTTTTGATGAAAGTGAGTGTTTTCTTTGCCAAAACACTCAGAGAATGCATAGCATGGTGTTATTTTCACATAATATGCACTTCCAGGAGCATTAAAGCGCGTATAATCGAATACTCAGTTTCTGCGCATCAGAACTACTCTTTTGGTTGAAAGTGAGTGTTTCGTTTGCATAATCACACAGAGAATGCACAGTATGATGTTATTTTCACGTAATATGCCTTCTAGAACGATTATCGCGCCTATAGTCGAATACCCTGTTTCTGCGCATCAAAATTACTCTTTTGGATGAAAGTGAGTGTTTTCTTTGCCAAAACACTCAGAGGATCCATAGTATGGTGTTCTTTTCACATAATATGCACTTCCAGCAGCATCTTAGCTCTTATAATCGAATACTCAGTTTCTGCGCATGAAAACTACTCCTTCTGATGAACGTTAGTGTTTCCTTTGCATAATCACTCACAGAATGCATAGTATGGTGTTAATTTCACATAATATGCACTTCAAGCAGCATCCTAGCGCTTATAATCGAATACTCAGTTTCTGCGAATCATAACGACTCTTTTTGATGAAAGTGAGTGTTTCCTTTGCAAAATCACTCAGAGAATGCATAGCATGGTGTTATTTTCACATAATATGCACTTCCAGCAGCATCTTAGCGCTTATAATCGAATAGTCAGTTTCTGCGCATCTGAACTACTCTTTTTGATGAAAGTGAGTGTTTCCTTTGCAAAATCACTCAGAGAATGCATAGCATGGTGTTATTTTCACATAATATGCACTTCCAGCAGCATCTTAGCGCTTATAATCGAATACTCAGTTTCTGCGCATCAGAACTACTCTTTTGGTTGAAAGTGAGTGTTTCCTTTGCATAATCACACAGAAAATGCACAGTATGATGTTATTTTCACGTAATATGCCTTCTAGAACGATTATCGCGCTTATAGTCGAATACCCTGTTTCTGCGCATCAGAACTACTCTGTTGGATGAAAGTGAGTGTTTTCTTTGCCAAAACACTCAGAGGATCCATAGTATGGTGTTATTTTCACATAATATGCACTTCCAGCAGCATCTTAGCGCTTATAATCGAATACTCAGTTTCTGCGCATCAGAACTACTCTTTTGGTTGAAAGTGAGTGTTTCCTTTGCATAATCACAGAGAGAATGCACAGTATGATGTTATTTTCACGTAATATGCCTTCTAGAACGATTATCGCGCCTATAGTCGAATACCCTGTTTCTGCGCATCAAAATTACTCTTTTGGATGAAAGTGAGTGTTTTCTTTGCCAAAACACTCAGAGGATCCATAGTATGGTGTTATTTTCACATAATATGCACTTCCAGCAGCATCTTAGCGCTTATAATCGAATACTCAGTTTCTGCGCATGAAAACTACTCCTTCTGATGAACGTTAGTGTTTCCTTTGCATAATCACTCACAGAATGCATAGTATGGTGTTAATTTCACATAATATGCACTTCAAGCAGCATCCTAGCGCTTATAATCGAATACTCAGTTTCTGCGAATCATAACGACTCTTTTTGATGAAAGTGAGTGTTTTCTTTGCCAAAACACTCAGAGGATCCATAGTATGGTGTTATTTTCACATAATATGCACTTCCAGGAGCATTAAAGCGCGTATAATCGAATACTCTGTTTCTGCGCATCTGAACTACTCTTTTTGATGAAAGTGAGTGTTTTCTTTGCCAAAACACTCAGAGAATGCATAGCATGGTGTTATTTTCACATAATATGCACTTCCAGCAGCATCTTAGCGCTTATAATCGAATACTCTGTTTCTGCGCATCTGAACGACTCTTTTTGTTGAAAGTGAGTGTTTTCTTTGCCAAAACACTCAGAGAATGCATAGTATGGTGTTATTTTCACATAATATGCACTTCCAGGAGCATTAAAGCGCGTATAATCGAATACTCTGTTTCTGCGCATCTGAACTACTCTTTTTGATGAAAGTGAGTGTTTTCTTTGCCAAAACACTCAGAGAATGCATAGCATGGTGTTATTTTCACATAATATGCACTTCAAGCAGCATCCTAGCGCTTATAATCGAATACTCAGTTTCTGCGAATCATAACGACTCTTTTTGATGAAAGTGAGTGTTTCCTTTGCAAAATCACTCAGAGAATGCATAGCATGGTGTTATTTTCACATAATATGCACTTCCAGCAGCATCTTAGCGCTTATAATCGAATACTCAGTTTCTGCGCATCTGAACTACTCTTTTTGATGAAAGTGAGTGTTTCCTTTGCAAAATCACTCAGAGAATGCATAGCATGGTGTTATTTTCACATAATATGCACTTCCAGCAGCATCTTAGCGCTTATAATCGAATACTCAGTTTCTGCGCATCAGAACTACTCTTTTGGTTGAAAGTGAGTGTTTCCTTTGCATAATCACACAGAAAATGCACAGTATGATGTTATTTTCACGTAATATGCCTTCTAGAACGATTATCGCGCTTATAGTCGAATACCCTGTTTCTGCGCATCAGAACTACTCTGTTGGATGAAAGTGAGTGTTTTCTTTGCCAAAACACTCAGAGGATCCATAGTATGGTGTGTGACGGGGCTGAGCGGCCCCGCGCAGGGCTCCCACCCTTGCGAGGCAGGCCGGCCGGTAGGGCAGGGTCTCTCTCTCTCGACCCGACGTCGCGCGCTCGCTGCACCGTCGCTCCAAGGAAGGCCCGCGTAAATGAGCTATATTAATTCTTGTGTGAACGCCGAGAGGCACGTAGGTCTTGGCGGGTACGGCCGCCAAGGAGGAAAAGAGAACCGATGCGCTAAGGAGTAAGGCTGGCAGAGGGGAAATATCCGGCAGCCCGAGTGGCCATGAGGGCAGCTGGACGAACGGAGGAGCCCTGACGATAACCGACGGGGGACCGGGACTTCTTCGAAGGCGGACGAGCGGGCGCCAAAGCGTTCGCTAAAACGCCACCCCTGGACCGGACGAAGGCCGGAGCGCCGGCTTTCGCGAAGGGAACCCAGTCGGGATCGATCGCAGCGCGCGAGATCGAACCCGACACCAGCCTTGACCGTGAGCGCCAATAGGGATCTAGGCTAGGGCGGGCAGCGCTACTTGAGGCGGCCAGGCCAATTAGGGGCTCTTTCTCGTCACTTAGAGTGCGACCGTGCGAGCGAACGCAAGCAATACTTAGAGCGACGTTGAAAGAGAGAGAGCATAGAGAGCGACGTTGAGAGAGAGCCTACCGAGCGTAGAAAAGTCACCAGTAATTCCGAGGGCCGACCATCGAAGAGCTCTAGGAGCCAGGCCGGAAAAGAGCAAGGAGTAGACGCAAGGTACGCCTCATTTAGTTCTGCCGCCCGCCTTTATTTTGTTATCCCGGTGTCGATTTCTCGCGATTCCACGTTCTCATAGTAATGTTAGTAGGGCCTTCAGCCAAATAGCTCAGCCTTCCTTGGGGCGACTCGTCTAGTCGCCTCTAAGTCCGGCGTTTAGGGCGATCGTTCGCCGAACACGCGGCTCGGCCGCCATTTTGCGACACGCCACTTGTTGTTCGCCACGCGGGCGAACAAAGCGAAAACTTGCCTTTCATTGTCCGATCTCGCCACCTTATACCAGGCGACTCTCGCGAGCTTAAACGATTGTAGACATTTCTTCTCTTTCGAGAGAACGCTCTTATCGCGAGCCCATCATCTTGTTGCCTTAGAGGCAAGGGGCTGAACACCTTTCTTGACATCTTTTGCGTTAGTCCTTCGGGGACCGAAACCCTCGTATCGCCGTTGTTAGAATGTACAGGGGCCTTCGTGGCCTAGGCTTGAACGCGCGCTAGCTCGAGCTGGTTAGGTGTAATTAGTTTTTAAGGCCGTATCGCCGGCCGTATTCGGAAATAAACGGTTGTTAGATTCGAACTCGTGTCGCGTGAGTTTCCTGCCTCGCAACGGGGATCCCGATTTCTCAAGTTCCCATCCCTCTCTACCTTAAAGAGGCCAGTCGGGCCTAAACTTCTTAATTTCCCCTGCCGAGTTTTGGTCGGTCCGGGCTCGTGTCCAGAATATTCCAGCTTACACGAGCGGCCTTCTTGCGAAGGCCTGGCGCCCAAAAGACACGAGGCCGGAGAGGCTAACCTGGCCTAAGTTTGCCCTGCACGATTGCCACCCTCGCGACAGGCGGTAATCGTGCAGCTGGGAATACGGTGGCAAAAATTGGCGCCCAACTTAGATTGGTAAAAATCGGGGCTTCGTATGCGAGCATAGGAATTCGGATCTAGCGGCCGGAATATTCCGACGCAAGTTTTTTTTGCTAGCCGTCGCCACATGCCAGCCAGCGCGTAGCTCAGTGCGAGAAGTCAGGTATACGGGGGGAGCGGGGATTCCCCTTTGTCCGTGGAACTTAGCTCTCGCTACCCGAACGGCGTAAGACGCCGAACATAAACATTGCGCGCACGAGCCAGTGGTGCTCATTCAACTTCGAATAAAGGTTCTCAAATATTACGATGTCGCGAAGAATATCCTCTCGAGAATTACTCTCGGTTTACGAGGGGTTACCTATTCAGGATATTCGTGATAGATTGGCGGAATGGGGAGAAACAAATTTGGAGGGAACAATAGACGAATTGAAAGCGCGATTAGTTAATTACGTCAGTCCACCAACAGACAAATCTCCTCTAAGACCACCTACGGAGGAAATAATAGAGGAAGATATTTCGTTGGATGCGTCTGCTCACATTCCGGTTTCACTAACAGAAATTATTAACGAGTCAGAAAAGCGAAGAGAGATGGAACCAGGAAAAATCGTCCACAACGAAGACGAAACAATTAGCATCCGCGATTTAAGAGTGGCTATCGAGCGAATGTTAAAAGAAGGCGGATCGCCTGAACGCCAAGTGGCAATTTTGACTGAGGAAGTCAACCGCACCTTGCGTTCGGCAACAAAAATAAGAATACCAGCTCCAGACTTCCATCTCTCTCCGCCAAAGGAACTCATTGAACAAATACCGACAAAAAGATCTGAGCATATCGAGTATACTCCTCTATCCACCTCGCCGACATTTGAAGTTTCTGCGGCAAGGATTCCTCCCCCCATTCCTACCAAAACCTCGGATAACATACACGCGATCCCAGGCCCATCCCGACTAAGCTTGCCTTTTCAGGAAAAATCGGCTATCCCAAAAAACGAACTCGCGGCTACTTCGAAGGCAAAGACTTCAATTCAGATGCCAAATACACATCAAGTTATAGACAATTCCGTGCATAACACTGATAATTCGACAAAACCATTAGAATCGACTTGGAAACCAGATTTCGCGAAAAAGCCTATCATTACACCACAACAGCCTATAATACCAGAAAATCTTGTTATTCCTGAAGGCTTCGAATTAGTTCGTAAAACCAATTTTTCCGCCGCGCGTACAGAATTGTGGAAAAATTTGCCGCCACTTAATAAGAATGTTGCGCAACTCATATTAAGCTGGCCACACAGATTTCACGGAGCCCCAGGAGAAAATGCAGAAGTTTTTCTTAACGTTATCGAAGCACTTCGCTTCTCACACGGTATTAGTGGTGATGATATGTTGCGCGGTATTTTGCGCCTACTAGGCGGTCCAGCGATTCAATGGTACATTGCAACAAGCCCATGCTATCGTAGCTGGGAAGAATTTGAAAGGGCATTTTTACGTAAATTCGATCATCGTTCGAGACGGGAAAGAATTGCAGACGTTTTTGATAGACGGCAACAAACGGGTGAACCATTCCAACTTTATTTAACGGAAATGCTACAGAAAGCGTCGCGGCTTGATCCACCATTAGAAGGAACATATTTAAGGGATCTCATTTATACCAATATGTTGCACTATTACCGAGTGCTGATACCCCGTCATTCTTTTTCGAGTTTCGACGAGCTTTCGAAAATAGTTTCAGAACTTGAACTAACTGGTCCTGACGATAAATCTCAGTGGGATGCCCCACAAACAACACCTTTTTCGCAGCCAGGAACCAACATACAATTGCCGTTACCTGACAGGGCCCCAGGTACGGACAAATTACTGCACGCTCGAAACCCGGAAATGCAAGCCGCGAATTATAACTTCCCAGACTATAGGTCCCAAAACAGGCAAGCATTCACACCACCTCCCTACCACCAACCATCACCGCCGTCCTATCAATACAGTCACTATCATAACCCACCACCGTACGTTACTCCACCACACCAAATTAATTATGCAACACCGAACTACTATCAGGGTTGCAACACGTATGGAACGTTTGATGCATCCGTTCCACATAATTTTGCTGGGAATTATGCCTATAACCAAGTACCGCAGTATTATTCGAGGCAAGAGGCAGCACCGTACCCGCCTGGCCCTTCAGGCCATCCGGGATACACACGATCAGCTCCCCCGTCACCGGGCAGAGGAGGTAAAACACCCCGCGGAAGAATATCGCGGGCTAAAAAACAGAGGAAAATACCGCAACCGAAACTATCGGAAAATCCTTCCTCCGCTGCAGATACTCCCTCTACATCTTCGGGAAAAGATCAAGCCCAAAACTAGAGGAGACGGTAGTCGAGGGCAATAAAATCATTAATTCCAAGACCTCGGATAATTCAGAAAGCGAATTCGACTTCGAGCTTTCATCGTTCGCAGAGATTACAGAGAAAGAAGTGCCTTGCCTATTTCTATCAGTCCATATTGAAGGATATCAAACCAAAGCGCTAGTGGATACGGGAGCTAGTGAGAGCTTCATTGGAGAGGAGCTCGCAGATAAACTACGAACAACTACAAATATTACTCCCACAGAAGAACTATACTACGCCTTGGCAAATGGCGAAATAATAAGCGCTAAGGAAAAAGGACTGATACGAATAACAATTTTACATATAACAAGGCAAATCCAGGTAAGAATCATACCCATGCTCTGTGAACGCATGATACTCGGAGTCGATGCAATAGCGATATTTGGCATAATTCCCATGTTTATTTATCAATGCTGGTATTTCGTTGGTAACCCTGATGTTAAATATAAATTTGGTGAAGATAAGCTAGAACTTCCGCAGGCTTATGGAATACAACGTCTCACTGATAACGAAAATATGCAATTACAAAATTTAATAGATCGAATTCTCGGAAACTTAAGCCCAAGCACGGGATTGACAAATCTAATAGTACATAAAATTGATGTCGGAGATACAGCCCCAATTAAACAGAGGCACTATCAAATATCTCCTAAAGTACAGAGCGCGATGAATGAAGAAGTCGATAAAATGCTCGCGGACGGGATAATAGAGCCATCAAAGAGCGGTTGGTCAAGTCCAGTAGTCATGGTTCGCAAGCCGAATGGCACATACAGATTTTGCCTAGATTTTCGTAAGGTAAATAGCGTCACCAAGAAAGACGCCTATCCATTGCCAATAATGACAAGTATTCTGGATAAGTTGCGATGCGCCAGATATATTACGACTCTCGACCTTAGTCAGGCATACTTTCAGATCCCGCTGGATAAAACCAGCCGAGAAATTACAGCATTTACAGTGCCTGGTCGAGGGCTATTCCAATTTATCAGAATGCCATATGGGTTAACCAATGCGCCTGCAACTTTCCAGAAACTTTTAGATAGTCTAATTGGTCCTGAGATGGAGCCATTCGCGTTTGCTTACCTTGACGACATAATAATAGTAAACAAAACTTTCGACGAACATCTGCAGTGGCTGGAACGCGTGATACACCGAATAAAATCCGCCGGTCTAACGATAAATCCGGAAAAATGCGAATTTTGCCGATCGGAAGTTCGCTACCTAGGTTTCGTAGTCCACGAGGACGGCCTAAAAGTCGACCCCGACAAAATTCGCCCTATACTGGGATATCCGGTGCCAAGAAACGTAAAGCAGGTACAGCGTTTCCTGGGAATGGCATCATGGTATCGCAGGTTTATTCCTGATTACGCGACCGTGGCGGAAAGCCTGCATCAGCTGCTGCGGAAAAACGTCAAATGGAACTGGACTGACGCGCAACAAAAATCTTTTGAAAGATTACGACATTTAATCTCAACGGCCCCCGTATTAACATATCCGCACTTCGAATTACCATTCGTTCTACAGACAGACGCGAGCACATTCGGATTAGGTGCTGTATTAACCCAAGAAATAGAAGGGGTCGAACGTGTAGTAGCCTTCGCGAGTAGAACAATATCGGATGCCGAAAGAAAATATGCAACAACGGAATTAGAATGCCTAGCGGTTATATGGGCAATTCGCAAATTCCGCCCATACCTTGAGGGCTATCATTTTACCGTGATAACGGACCATAGTAGCCTGCGTTGGCTTAAAAATTTACAAGACCCTTCAGGCCGACTTGCACGTTGGATTCTACAAATGCAAATGTACGATTTTGAAATAATACATAGAAAAGGTAGTTTACATAAAGTACCCGACGCTCTATCTCGCTTACACGAAAACATTCCGGGGAATAATATCGAAGAGGACATAAATAATCAAACCGCGACAGTTCTTGCGAGCATGTTCCAAACCCAAGTCATTAGCCAGTTAACAGCAATAGCCACTCTTCAAGATAAATGGTATGATTCCAAAAAACTTAGCATTTCAAAACATCCAACGGCTAATCCAGACTGGAAATTAGAAGGTGACAGCTTATACCATAAACGACCAACAAATTATAAGGAAGAGTACCTGGCTGATGACTTGGACGAATGGAAATTTGTTCCCAGGAACAAGGAAAAACGCGAAATATTAGCGGAGGTTCACGAAGATCCCCAAGCAGGTCATCTGGGACGTGACAAAACCTATGAGAGGCTTGCCCTTCGATATTTTTGGCCGCGAATGTTTAGAGACGTCGCGAAATACGTACAACAATGCAAAGAATGCCAGCTAACCAAAGTCGAGCAGGCAGCACCAGCTGGCCTTATGGGTAGGAAAATCTTCGACCAACCATGGTCAGTGATAGCCGCAGACATTATGGGACCGTTACCACGGAGTAAAAACGGATTTTGCTATATTTTAATAATCCAAGACCACTTCACAAAATGGATTGAAGTATGCCCATTGCGAACGGCCACCGGGAAAAAGATAGCGCAAGCTTTGGAAGATCTGATCTTTTCCCGTTGGGGTGTTCCAAAAATATTGTTGACGGATAACGGTACCGAATTCGTCAACAATACCCTTAAAACGCTAGCTTCTGACTACGGCATCCGACAGGCTACTACACCCCCGTACCACCCTCAGGCAAACCCAGTAGAGCGGGTTAATAGGGTTATGAAAACAATGATAGTCGCCTATATCGAACAGGACCATCGCGAATGGGACCAATATCTACCACAACTACGTTTTGCGTATAATACCGCCACTCATTCGGCATTAGAAACATCTCCCGCATTCCTTAACTTAGGTCGCGAGCCTCTACCAGCTCGCTGCTTTCGGGAGGGGAGGGGGACAGCCGTCGATGTATCTCTCGACGGCCAAATAACCGAGCGAGAAAGATGGTCAGGGCGAATGTCAAAATTAGGCGACTTGAGAAAGTGGGTCGGGGAAAATATCGAAGCCGCGTATGAGAAACAGCGACAGCAGTACAATCGTAATAGGAGAGAACGTGAATTTGAAGTTGGCGATTTAGTGCTGAAACGTCAGCATGTCCTTTCGTCAGCAGCACATAACATCGCTGCTAAGCTAGCCACTAAGTTTCACGGACCCTTTAAAATAAGGCGCAAAATATCACCCCTGGTATACGAGATCGAGACAGTGGAAGGCAAGTTAGCAAACAAGATCCATGTACAGGACCTAAAACCCTACGTTTCGACCGATTAGGGCGGCAGACACCCGTTATCGTATTTACATGTGATTAAGTGATGGCGTAGTTGGGGGGTGAAGGGCGCACCTTAATCCTATTTATCCCAAACAGGAAGGAAGGATGGAAGACGAGCAATCGCTCTCCCAGGAGGAGGAGCAGTCCTTCGCGACAGCGAAGGACTACACCCCCCGCCCCTCCGAGTCGGAGTCATCTGACTCCGACTCCTCGTGGGATGAGGAGCTGACGAAGACCTACTACGTGCCATCCGTGGGGCGAGGGCTGGAACTGCTATACCGACAGCAGGCCGAGCGGAAGGCGGCAGAAACACGCCCCACTGCCCCAGCCGGGGGTGGGCGCCCTATGACCGCACCAGAACCCTCGCCACCAGGAAGGCCCAAAATTATGGAGAGGACCCCCGACTCCGGTCGACCCGATCCAGTCGCGACCACTTCACGGGACACCGCGGCAACGGAGGAGCGGCGGCTGGCCCAACACGCAGAGAGCCTGAAGGAGGAGGCCATGCGCCGATGGGGCGTGGGAGCCCAGGTCTTCCGAGACCCGGCGCTTCTCCAAACGACCATGGAGGCATCCGACCAGCACTGCTGGAATTGCGGTGCTATCGGGCACCTCCATACCCGCTGCCACCGGCCCAAACATCGCTACTGCCACCGCTGCGGCCAAAGCGGAGTGACCGTCAACACCTGCCCCTACAAACGACGGGATTGGCACGCACTTGGCCCCCGAATGGCAGGAAAGAAGCGCCTGGAGGAGGAGAAGCACACACGCCGTAGGTGGTAAAACCACATGAGGGGAGGCGGTCCCAGCAACATCTTGGGGCCTGGACCCACGCCTGTCGGAGGCGCAATAAGTAACGGCCGGAAATATCGAAGGCCGGAGGGCAAGGCCACCGACCAACCGTGGCCGTAAGCCGGCGAAATAGGGGGCGCCATACGTCGGCAGAAAGGTGAAGAGGAGGCGCCCGGGGGACATCCTCCACCGGCCTACGGGCCAAGTCCCCCAAACCCCCCAACAAGAAGAAAAGACTGAAGAACTACGGACGTCAACGTCACCGTAGGGGATCATCCAAGATCTTCTACCTCGTCCGGGTTCGCCAACTTAAAAGACTGAAAATACCTAGTCCTAGATGACGTGGTTGTCTGTCCTGTATCGTCTACAGATTAACCTAAGTCCAACACTCCAGTGTAACATCGACTGTCCGTCCGTATAGGCTTAGAGGCCATGTATTATGTAACGTCTGTAATCGTCCTAAGGAAGGACCTCTTGGAGCTACGGTGGAGCGAGAATCGATGCCTATCGCGGGCGGTAGAGCGAAAGTGAGGCGACGGATAAATCCGGCCTCCTTCAGGGGGGGGAGAGTTGTGACGGGGCTGAGCGGCCCCGCGCAGGGCTCCCACCCTTGCGAGGCAGGCCGGCCGGTAGGGCAGGGTCTCTCTCTCTCGACCCGACGTCGCGCGCTCGCTGCACCGTCGCTCCAAGGAAGGCCCGCGTAAATGAGCTATATTAATTCTTGTGTGAACGCCGAGAGGCACGTAGGTCTTGGCGGGTACGGCCGCCAAGGAGGAAAAGAGAACCGATGCGCTAAGGAGTAAGGCTGGCAGAGGGGAAATATCCGGCAGCCCGAGTGGCCATGAGGGCAGCTGGACGAACGGAGGAGCCCTGACGATAACCGACGGGGGACCGGGACTTCTTCGAAGGCGGACGAGCGGGCGCCAAAGCGTTCGCTAAAACGCCACCCCTGGACCGGACGAAGGCCGGAGCGCCGGCTTTCGCGAAGGGAACCCAGTCGGGATCGATCGCAGCGCGCGAGATCGAACCCGACACCAGCCTTGACCGTGAGCGCCAATAGGGATCTAGGCTAGGGCGGGCAGCGCTACTTGAGGCGGCCAGGCCAATTAGGGGCTCTTTCTCGTCACTTAGAGTGCGACCGTGCGAGCGAACGCAAGCAATACTTAGAGCGACGTTGAAAGAGAGAGAGCATAGAGAGCGACGTTGAGAGAGAGCCTACCGAGCGTAGAAAAGTCACCAGTAATTCCGAGGGCCGACCATCGAAGAGCTCTAGGAGCCAGGCCGGAAAAGAGCAAGGAGTAGACGCAAGGTACGCCTCATTTAGTTCTGCCGCCCGCCTTTATTTTGTTATCCCGGTGTCGATTTCTCGCGATTCCACGTTCTCATAGTAATGTTAGTAGGGCCTTCAGCCAAATAGCTCAGCCTTCCTTGGGGCGACTCGTCTAGTCGCCTCTAAGTCCGGCGTTTAGGGCGATCGTTCGCCGAACACGCGGCTCGGCCGCCATTTTGCGACACGCCACTTGTTGTTCGCCACGCGGGCGAACAAAGCGAAAACTTGCCTTTCATTGTCCGATCTCGCCACCTTATACCAGGCGACTCTCGCGAGCTTAAACGATTGTAGACATTTCTTCTCTTTCGAGAGAACGCTCTTATCGCGAGCCCATCATCTTGTTGCCTTAGAGGCAAGGGGCTGAACACCTTTCTTGACATCTTTTGCGTTAGTCCTTCGGGGACCGAAACCCTCGTATCGCCGTTGTTAGAATGTACAGGGGCCTTCGTGGCCTAGGCTTGAACGCGCGCTAGCTCGAGCTGGTTAGGTGTAATTAGTTTTTAAGGCCGTATCGCCGGCCGTATTCGGAAATAAACGGTTGTTAGATTCGAACTCGTGTCGCGTGAGTTTCCTGCCTCGCAACGGGGATCCCGATTTCTCAAGTTCCCATCCCTCTCTACCTTAAAGAGGCCAGTCGGGCCTAAACTTCTTAATTTCCCCTGCCGAGTTTTGGTCGGTCCGGGCTCGTGTCCAGAATATTCCAGCTTACACGAGCGGCCTTCTTGCGAAGGCCTGGCGCCCAAAAGACACGAGGCCGGAGAGGCTAACCTGGCCTAAGTTTGCCCTGCACGATTGCCACCCTCGCGACAGGCGGTAATCGTGCAGCTGGGAATACGGTGGCAGGTGTTATTTTCACATAATATGCACTTCCAGCAGCATCTTAGCGCTTATAATCGAATACTCAGTTTCTGCGCATCAGAACTACTCTTTTGGTTGAAAGTGAGTGTTTCGTTTGCATAATCACACAGAGAATGCACAGTATGATGTTATTTTCACGTAATATGCCTTCTAGAACGATTATCGCGCCTATAGTCGAATACCCTGTTTCTGCGCATCAAAATTACTCTTTTGGATGAAAGTGAGTGTTTTCTTTGCCAAAACACTCAGAGGATCCATAGTATGGTGTTATTTTCACATAATATGCACTTCCAGCAGCATCTTAGCTCTTATAATCGAATACTCAGTTTCTGCGCATGAAAACTACTCCTTCTGATGAACGTTAGTGTTTCCTTTGCATAATCACTCACAGAATGCATAGTATGGTGTTAATTTCACATAATATGCACTTCAAGCAGCATCCTAGCGCTTATAATCGAATACTCCGTTTCTGCGCATCAGAACTACTCTTTTGGTTGAAAGTGAGTGTTTCCTTTGCATAATCACACAGAGAATGCACATTATGATGTTATTTTCACGTAATATGCCTTCTAGAACGATTATCGCGCTTATAATCGAATACCCTGTTTCTGCGCATCTGAACTACTCTTTTTGATGAAAGTGAGTGTTTCCTTTGCAAAATCACTCAGAGAATGCATAGCATGGTGTTATTTTCACATAATATGCACTTCCAGTAGCATCTTAGCGCTTATAATCGAATACTCAGTTTCTGCGCATCAGAACTACTCTTTTGGTTGAAAGTGAGTGTTTCCTTTGCATAATCACACAGAGAATGCACAGTATGATGTTATTTTCACGTAATATGCCTTCTAGAACGATTATCGCGCCTATAGTCGAATACCCTGTTTCTGCGCATCAAAATTACTCTTTTGGATGAAAGTGAGTGTTTTCTTTGCCAAAACACTCAGAGGATCCATAGTATGGTGTTATTTTCACATAATATGCACTTCCAGCAGCATCTTAGCGCTTATAATCGAATACTCAGTTTCTGCGAATCATAACGACTCTTTTTGATGAAAGTGAGTGTTTTCTTTGCCAAAACACTCAGAGGATCCATAGTATGGTGTTAATTTCACATAATATGCACTTCCAGGAGCATTAAAGCGCGTATAATCGAATACTCTGTTTCTGCGCATCTGAACTACTCTTTTTGATGAAAGTGAGTGTTTTCTTTGCCAAAACACTCAGAGAATGCATAGCATGGTGTTATTTTCACATAATATGCACTTCCAGCAGCATCTTAGCGCTTATAATCGAATACTCAGTTTCTGCGTATCAGAACTACTCTTTTGGTTGAAAGTGAGTGTTTCCTTTGCATAATCACACAGAGAATGCACATTATGATGTTATTTTCACGTAATATGCCTTCTAGAACGATTATCGCGCTTATAATCGAATACCCTGTTTCTGCGCATCTGAACTACTCTTTTTGATGAAAGTGAGTGTTTTCTTTGCCAAAACACTCAGAGAATGCATAGCATGGTGTTATTTTCACATAATATGCACTTCCAGGAGCATTAAAGCGCGTATAATCGAATACTCTGTTTCTGCGCATCTGAACTACTCTTTTTGATGAAAGTGAGTGTTTTCTTTGCCAAAACACTCAGAGAATGCATAGCATGGTGTTATTTTCACATAATATGCACTTCCAGCAGCATCTTAGCGCTTATAATCGAATACTCAGTTTCTGCGCATCAGAACTACTCTTTTGGTTGAAAGTGAGTGTTTCCTTTGCATAATCACACAGAGAATGCACAGTATGATGTTATTTTCACGTAATATGCCTTCTAGAACGATTATCGCGCCTATAGTCGAATACCCTGTTTCTGCGCATCAAAATTACTCTTTTGGATGAAAGTGAGTGTTTTCTTTGCCAAAACACTCAGAGGATCCATAGTATGGTGTTATTTTCACATAATATGCACTTCCAGCAGCATCTTAGCTCTTATAATCGAATACTCAGTTTCTGCGCATGAAAACTACTCCTTCTGATGAACGTTAGTGTTTCCTTTGCATAATCACTCACAGAATGCATAGTATGGTGTTAATTTCACATAATATGCACTTCAAGCAGCATCCTAGCGCTTATAATCGAATACTCAGTTTCTGCGAATCATAACGACTCTTTTTGATGAAAGTGAGTGTTTCCTTTGCAAAATCACTCAGAGAATGCATAGCATGGTGTTATTTTCACATAATATGCACTTCCAGCAGCATCTTAGCGCTTATAATCGAATACTCTGTTTCTGCGCATCTGAACTACTCTTTTTGATGAAAGTGAGTGTTTCCTTTGCAAAATCACTCAGAGAATGCATAGCATGGTGTTATTTTCACATAATATGCACTTCCAGCAGCATCTTAGCGCTTATAATCGAATACTCAGTTTCTGCGCATCAGAACTACTCTTTTGGTTGAAAGTGAGTGTTTCGCTTGCATAATCACACAGAGAATGCACAGTATGATGTTATTTTCACGTAATATGCCTTCTAGAACGATTATCGCGCCTATAGTCGAATACCCTGTTTCTGCGCATCAAAATTACTCTTTTGGATGAAAGTGAGTGTTTTCTTTGCCAAAACACTCAGAGGATCCATAGTATGGTGTTATTTTCACATAATATGCACTTCCAGCAGCATCTTAGCTCTTATAATCGAATACTCAGTTTCTGCGCATGAAAACTACTCCTTCTGATGAACGTTAGTGTTTCCTTTGCATAATCACTCACAGAATGCATAGTATGGTGTTATTTTCACATAATATGCACTTCCAGCAGCATCTTAGCGCTTATAATCGAATACTCAGTTTCTGCGCATGAAAACTACTCCTTCTGATGAACGTTAGTGTTTCCTTTGCATAATCACTCACAGAATGCATAGTATGGTGTTAATTTCACATAATATGCACTTCAAGCAGCATCCTAGCGCTTATAATCGAATACTCAGTTTCTGCGAATCATAACGACTCTTTTTGATGAAAGTGAGTGTTTCCTTTGCAAAATCACTCAGAGAATGCATAGCATGGTGTTATTTTCACATAATATGCACTTCCAGCAGCATCTTAGCGCTTATAATCGAATACTCTGTTTCTGCGCATCTGAACTACTCTTTTTGATGAAAGTGAGTGTTTCCTTTGCAAAATCACTCAGAGAATGCATAGCATGGTGTTATTTTCACATAATATGCACTTCCAGCAGCATCTTAGCGCTTATAATCGAATACTCAGTTTCTGCGCATCAGAACTACTCTTTTGGTTGAAAGTGAGTGTTTCCTTTGCATAATCACACAGAAAATGCACAGTATGATGTTATTTTCACGTAATATGCCTTCTAGAACGATTATCGCGCTTATAGTCGAATACCCTGTTTCTGCGCATCAGAACTACTCTGTTGGATGAAAGTGAGTGTTTTCTTTGCCAAAACACTCAGAGGATCCATAGTATGGTGTTATTTTCACATAATATGCACTTCCAGCAGCATCTTAGCGCTTATAATCGAATACTCAGTTTCTGCGCATCAGAACTACTCTTTTGGTTGAAAGTGAGTGTTTCCTTTGCATAATCACACAGAGAATGCACAGTATGATGTTATTTTCACGTAATATGCCTTCTAGAACGATTATCGCGCCTATAGTCGAATACCCTGTTTCTGCGCATCAAAATTACTCTTTTGGATGAAAGTGAGTGTTTTCTTTGCCAAAACACTCAGAGGATCCATAGTATGGTGTTATTTTCACATAATATGCACTTCCAGCAGCATCTTAGCTCTTATAATCGAATACTCAGTTTCTGCGCATGAAAACTACTCCTTCTGATGAACGTTAGTGTTTCCTTTGCATAATCACTCACAGAATGCATAGTATGGTGTTAATTTCACATAATATGCACTTCAAGCAGCATCCTAGCGCTTATAATCGAATACTCAGTTTCTGCGCATCATAACGACTCTTTTTGATGAAAGTGAGTGTTTCCTTTGCCAAAACACTCAGAGGATCCATAGTATGGTGTTATTTTCACATAATATGCACTTCCAGGAGCATTAAAGCGCGTATAATCGAATACTCTGTTTCTGCGCATCTGAACTACTCTTTTTGATGAAAGTGAGTGTTTTCTTTGCCAAAACACTCAGAGAATGCATAGCATGGTGTTATTTTCACATAATATGCACTTCCAGCAGCATCTTAGCGCTTATAATCGAATACTCTGTTTCTGCGCATCTGAACGACTCTTTTTGTTGAAAGTGAGTGTTTTCTTTGCCAAAACACTCAGAGAATGCATAGTATGGTGTTATTTTCACATAATATGCACTTCCAGGAGCATTAAAGCGCGTATAATCGAATACTCTGTTTCTGCGCATCTGAACTACTCTTTTTGATGAAAGTGAGTGTTTTCTTTGCCAAAACACTCAGAGAATGCATAGCATGGTGTTATTTTCACATAATATGCACTTCCAGCAGCATCTTAGCGCTTATAATCGAATACTCTGTTTCTGCGCATCTGAACGACTCTTTTTGTTGAAAGTGAGTGTTTTCTTTGCCAAAACACTCAGAGAATGCATAGTATGGTGTTATTTTCACATAATATGCACTTCCAGGAGCATTAAAGCGCGTATAATCGAATACTCTGTTTCTGCGCATCTGAACTACTCTTTTTGATGAAAGTGAGTGTTTTCTTTGCCAAAACACTCAGAGAATGCATAGCATGGTGTTATTTTCACATAATATGCACTTCCAGCAGCGTCTTAGCGCTTATAATCGAATACTCAGTTTCTGCGCATCAGAACTACTCTTTTGGTTGAAAGTGAGTGTTTTCTTTGCCAAAACACTCAGAGAATGCATAGTATGGTGTTAATTTCACATAATATGCACTTCAAGCAGCATCCTAGCGCTTATAATCGAATACTCTGTTTCTGCGCATCTGAACTACTCTTTTTGATGAAAGTGAGTGTTTCCTTTGCATAATCACTCACAGAATGCATAGCATGGTGTTATTTTCACATAATATGCACTTCCAGCAGCATCTTAGCGCTTATAATCGAATACTCAGTTTCTGCGCATCTGAACTACTCTTTTTGATGAAAGTGAGTGTTTCCTTTGCAAAATCACTCAGAGAATGCATAGCATGGTGTTATTTTCACATAATATGCACTTCCAGCAGCATCTTAGCGCTTATAATCGAATACTCAGTTTCTGCGCATCAGAACTACTCTTTTGGTTGACAGTGAGTGTTTCCTTTGCATAATCACACAGAAAATGCACAGTATGATGTTATTTTCACGTAATATGCCTTCTAGAACGATTATCGCGCTTATAGTCGAATACCCTGTTTCTGCGCATCAGAACTACTCTGTTGGATGAAAGTGAGTGTTTTCTTTGCCAAAACACTCAGAGGATCCATAGTATGGTGTTATTTTCACATAATATGCACTTCCAGCAGCATCTTAGCGCTTATAATCGAATACTCAGTTTCTGCGCATCAGAACTACTCTTTTGGTTGAAAGTGAGTGTTTCCTTTGCATAATCACACAGAGAATGCACAGTATGATGTTATTTTCACGTAATATGCCTTCTAGAACGATTATCGCGCCTATAGTCGAATACCCTGTTTCTGCGCATCAAAATTACTCTTTTGGATGAAAGTGAGTGTTTTCTTTGCCAAAACACTCAGAGGATCCATAGTATGGTGTTATTTTCACATAATATGCACTTCCAGCAGCATCTTAGCGCTTATAATCGAATACTCAGTTTCTGCGCATGAAAACTACTCCTTCTGATGAACGTTAGTGTTTCCTTTGCATAATCACTCACAGAATGCATAGTATGGTGTTATTTTCACATAATATGCACTTCAAGCAGCATCCTAGCGCTTATAATCGAATACTCTGTTTCTGCGAATCATAACGACTCTTTTTGATGAAAGTGAGTGTTTTCTTTGCCAAAACACTCAGAGGATCCATAGTATGGTGTTAATTTCACATAATATGCACTTCCAGGAGCATTAAAGCGCGTATAATCGAATACTCTGTTTCTGCGCATCTGAACTACTCTTTTTGATGAAAGTGAGTGTTTTCTTTGCCAAAACACTCAGAGAATGCATAGCATGGTGTTATTTTCACATAATATGCACTTCCAGCAGCATCTTAGCGCTTATAATCGAATACTCTGTTTCTGCGCATCTGAACGACTCTTTTTGTTGAAAGTGAGTGTTTTCTTTGCCAAAACACTCAGAGAATGCATAGTATGGTGTTATTTTCACATAATATGCACTTCCAGGAGCATTAAAGCGCGTATAATCGAATACTCTGTTTCTGCGCATCTGAACTACTCTTTTTGATGAAAGTGAGTGTTTTCTTTGCCAAAACACTCAGAGAATGCATAGCATGGTGTTATTTTCACATAATATGCACTTCCAGCAGCGTCTTAGCGCTTATAATCGAATACTCAGTTTCTGCGCATCAGAACTACTCTTTTGGTTGAAAGTGAGTGTTTTCTTTGCCAAAACACTCAGAGAATGCATAGTATGGTGTTAATTTCACATAATATGCACTTCAAGCAGCATCCTAGCGCTTATAATCGAATACTCTGTTTCTGCGCATCTGAACTACTCTTTTTGATGAAAGTGAGTGTTTCCTTTGCATAATCACTCACAGAATGCATAGTATGGTGTTAATTTCACATAATATGCACTTCAAGCAGCATCCTAGCGCTTATAATCGAATACTCCGTTTCTGCGCATCAGAACTACTCTTTTGGTTGAAAGTGAGTGTTTCCTTTGCATAATCACACAGAGAATGCACATTATGATGTTATTTTCACGTAATATGCCTTCTAGAACGATTATCGCGCTTATAATCGAATACCCTGTTTCTGCGCATCTGAACTACTCTTTTTGATGAAAGTGAGTATTTCCTTTGCATAATCACAGAGAGAATGCACAGTATGATGTTATTTTCACGTAATATGCCTTCTAGAACGATTATCGCGCCTATAGTCGAATACCCTGTTTCTGCGCATCAAAATTACTCTTTTGGATGAAAGTGAGTGTTTTCTTTGCCAAAACACTCAGAGGATCCATAGTATGGTGTTATTTTCACATAATATGCACTTCCAGCAGCATCTTAGCGCTTATAATCGAATACTCAGTTTCTGCGCATGAAAACTACTCCTTCTGATGAACGTTAGTGTTTCCTTTGCATAATCACTCACAGAATGCATAGTATGGTGTTATTTTCACATAATATGCACTTCCAGCAGCATCTTAGCGCTTATAATCGAATACTCAGTTTCTGCGCATCAGAACTACTCTTTTGGTTGAAAGTGAGTGTTTCGTTTGCATAATCACACAGAGAATGCACAGTATGATGTTATTTTCACGTAATATGCCTTCTAGAACGATTATCGCGCCTATAGTCCAATACCCTGTTTCTGCGCATCAAAATTACTCTTTTGGATGAAAGTGAGTGTTTTCTTTGCCAAAACACTCAGAGGATCCATAGTATGGTGTTATTTTCACATAATATGCACTTCCAGCAGCATCTTAGCTCTTATAATCGAATACTCAGTTTCTGCGCATGAAAACTACTCCTTCTGATGAACGTTAGTGTTTCCTTTGCATAATCACTCACAGAATGCATAGTATGGTGTTAATTTCACATAATATGCACTTCAAGCAGCATCCTAGCGCTTATAATCGAATACTCAGTTTCTGCGAATCATAACGACTCTTTTTGATGAAAGTGAGTGTTTCCTTTGCAAAATCACTCAGAGAATGCATAGCATGGTGTTATTTTCACATAATATGCACTTCCAGCAGCATCTTAGCGCTTATAATCGAATACTCTGTTTCTGCGCATCTGAACTACTCTTTTTGATGAAAGTGAGTGTTTCCTTTGCAAAATCACTCAGAGAATGCATAGCATGGTGTTATTTTCACATAATATGCACTTCCAGCAGCATCTTAGCGCTTATAATCGAATACTCAGTTTCTGCGCATCAGAACTACTCTTTTGGTTGAAAGTGAGTGTTTCCTTTGCATAATCACACAGAGAATGCACAGTATGATGTTATTTTCACGTAATATGCCTTCTAGAACGATTATCGCGCTTATAATCGAATACCCTGTTTCTGCGCATCTGAACTACTCTTTTCGATGAAAGTGAGTGTTTCCCTTGCCAAAACACTCAGAGAATGCATAGTATGGTGTTAATTTCACATAATATGCACTTCAAGCAGCATCCTAGCGCTTATAATCGAATACTCTGTTTCTGCGCATCTGAACTACTCTTTTTGATGAAAGTGAGTGTTTCCTTTGCATAATCACACAGAGAATGCATAGTATGGTGTTAATTTCACATAATATGCACTTCAAGCAGCATCCTAGCGCTTATAATCGAATACTCCGTTTCTGCGCATCAGAACTACTCTTTTGGTTGAAAGTGAGTGTTTCCTTTGCATAATCACACAGAGAATGCAAATTATGATGTTATTTTCACGTAATATGCCTTCTAGAACGATTATCGCGCTTATAATCGAATACCCTGTTTCTGCGCATCTGAACTACTGTTTTTGATGAAAGTGAGTGTTTCCTTTGCAAAATCACTCAGAGAATGCATAGCATGGTGTTATTTTCACATAATATGCACTTCCAGTAGCATCTTAGCGCTTATAATCGAATACTCAGTTTCTGCGCATCAGAACTACTCTTTTGGTTGAAAGTGAGTGTTTCCTTTGCATAATCACACAGAGAATGCACAGTATGATGTTATTTTCACGTAATATGCCTTCTAGAACGATTATCGCGCCTATAGTCGAATACCCTGTTTCTGCGCATCAGAACTACTCTTTTGGATGAAAGTGAGTGTTTTCTTTGCCAAAACACTCAGAGGATCCATAGTATGGTGTTATTTTCACATAATATGCACTTCCAGCAGCATCTTAGCGCTTATAATCGAATACTCAGTTTCTGCGAATCATAACGACTCTTTTTGATGAAAGTGAGTGTTTTCTTTGCCAAAACACTCAGAGGATCCATAGTATGGTGTTATTTTCACATAATATGCACTTCCAGGAGCATTAAAGCGCGTATAATCGAATACTCTGTTTCTGCGCATCTGAACTACTCTTTTTGATGAAAGTGAGTGTTTTCTTTGCCAAAACACTCAGAGAATGCATAGCATGGTGTTATTTTCACATAATATGCACTTCCAGCAGCATCTTAGCGCTTATAATCGAATACTCAGTTTCTGCGTATCAGAACTACTCTTTTGGTTGAAAGTGAGTGTTTCCTTTGCATAATCACACAGAGAATGCACAGTATGATGTTATTTTCACGTAATATGCCTTCTAGAACGATTATCGCGCTTATAATCGAATACCCTGTTTCTGCGCATCTGAACTACTCTTTTTGATGAAAGTGAGTGTTTTCTTTGCCAAAACACTCAGAGAATGCATAGCATGGTGTTATTTTCACATAATATGCACTTCCAGGAGCATTAAAGCGCGTATAATCGAATACTCTGTTTCTGCGCATCTGAACTACTCTTTTTGATGAAAGTGAGTGTTTTCTTTGCCAAAACACTCAGAGAATGCATAGCATGGTGTTATTTTCACATAATATGCACTTCCAGCAGCATCTTAGCGCTTATAATCGAATACTCAGTTTCTGCGCATCAGAACTACTCTTTTGGTTGAAAGTGAGTGTTTCGTTTGCATAATCACACAGAGAATGCACAGTATGATGTTATTTTCACGTAATATGCCTTCTAGAACGATTATCGCGCCTATAGTCGAATACCCTGTTTCTGCGCATCAAAATTACTCTTTTGGATGAAAGTGAGTGTTTTCTTTGCCAAAACACTCAGAGGATCCATAGTATGGTGTTATTTTCACATAATATGCACTTCCAGCAGCATCTTAGCTCTTATAATCGAATACTCAGTTTCTGCGCATGAAAACTACTCCTTCTGATGAACGTTAGTGTTTCCTTTGCATAATCACTCACAGAATGCATAGTATGGTGTTAATTTCACATAATATGCACTTCAAGCAGCATCCTAGCGCTTATAATCGAATACTCAGTTTCTGCGAATCATAACGACTCTTTTTGATGAAAGTGAGTGTTTCCTTTGCAAAATCACTCAGAGAATGCATAGCATGGTGTTATTTTCACATAATATGCACTTCCAGCAGCATCTTAGCGCTTATAATCGAATAGTCAGTTTCTGCGCATCTGAACTACTTTTTGATGAAAGTGAGTGTTTCCTTTGCAAAATCACTCAGAGAATGCATAGCATGGTGTTATTTTCACATAATATGCACTTCCAGTAGCATCTTAGCGCTTATAATCGAATACTCAGTTTCTGCGCATCAGAACTACTCTTTTGGTTGAAAGTGAGTGTTTCCTTTGCATAATCACAGAGAGAATGCACAGTATGATGTTATTTTCACGTAATATGCCTTCTAGAACGATTATCGCGCCTATAGTCGAATACCCTGTTTCTGCGCATCTGAACTACTCTTTTCGATGAAAGTGAGTGTTTTCTTTGCCAAAACACTCAGAGAATGCATAGTATGGTGTTAATTTCACATAATATGCACTTCAAGCAGCATCCTAGCGCTTATAATCGAATACTCTGTTTCTGCGCATCTGAACTACTCTTTTTGATGAAAGTGAGTGTTTCCTTTGCATAATCACTCACAGAATGCATAGTATGGTGTTAATTTCAGCATAATATGCACTTCAAGCAGCATCCTAGCGCTTATAATCGAATACTCCGTTTCTGCGCATCAGAACTACTCTTTTGGTTGAAAGTGAGTGTTTCCTTTGCATAATCACACAGAGAATGCAAATTATGATGTTATTTTCACGTAATATGCCTTCTAGAACGATTATCGCGCTTATAATCGAATACCCTGTTTCTGCGCATCTGAACTACTGTTTTTGATGAAAGTGAGTGTTTCCTTTGCAAAATCACTCAGAGAATGCATAGCATGGTGTTATTTTCACATAATATGCACTTCCAGTAGCATCTTAGCGCTTATAATCGAATACTCAGTTTCTGCGCATCAGAACTACTCTTTTGGTTGAAAGTGAGTGTTTCCTTTGCATAATCACAGAGAGAATGCACAGTATGATGTTATTTTCACGTAATATGCCTTCTAGAACGATTATCGCGCTTATAGTCGAATACCCTGTTTCTGCGCATCAAAATTACTCTTTTGGATGAAAGTGAGTGTTTTCTTTGCCAAAACACTCAGAGGATCCATAGTATGGTGTTATTTTCACATAATATGCACTTCCAGCAGCATCTTAGCGCTTATAATCGAATACTCAGTTTCTGCGCATCAGAACTGCTCTTTTTGATACGAGTGAGTGTTTCCTTTGCAAAATCACTCACAGAATGCATAGTATGGTGTTATTTTCACATAATATGCACTTCAAGCAGCATCCTAGCGCTTATAATCGAATACTCAGTTTCTGCGAATCATAACGACTCTTTTTGATGAAAGTGAGTGTTTTCTTTGCCAAAACACTCAGAGGATCCATAGTATGGTGTTAATTTCACATAATATGCACTTCCAGGAGCATTAAAGCGCGTATAATCGAATACTCTGTTTCTGCGCATCTGAACTACTCTTTTTGATGAAAGTGAGTGTTTTCTTTGCAAAATCACTCAGAGAATGCATAGCATGTTGTTATTTTCACATAATATGCACTTCCAGCAGCATCTTAGCGCTTATAATCGAATACTCTGTTTCTGCGCATCTGAACTACTCTTTTTGATGAAAGTGAGTGTTTTCTTTGCCAAAAACACTCAGAGAATGCATAGTATGGTGTTATTTTCACATAATATGCACTTCCAGGAGCATTAAAGCGCGTATAATCGAATACTCTGTTTCTGCGCATCTGAACTACTCTTTTTGATGAAAGTGAGTGTTTTCTTTGCCAAAACACTCAGAGAATGCATAGCATGGTGTTATTTTCACATAATATGCACTTCCAGCAGCATCTTAGCGCTTATAATCGAATACTCAGTTTCTGCGCATCAGAACTACTCTTTTGGTTGAAAGTGAGTGTTTTCTTTGCCAAACACTCAGAGAATGCATAGCATGGTGTTATTTTCACATAATATGCACTTCCAGCAGCATCTTAGCGCTTATAATCGAATACTCAGTTTCTGCGCATCAGAACTACTCTTTTGGTTGAAAGTGAGTGTTTCCTTTGCATAATCACACAGAGAATGCACAGTATGATGTTATTTTCACGTAATATGCCTTCTAGAACGATTATCGCGCTTATAATCGAATACCCTGTTTCTGCGCATCTGAACTACTCTTTTCGATGAAAGTGAGTGTTTCCCTTGCCAAAACACTCAGAGAATGCATAGTATGGTGTTAATTTCACATAATATGCACTTCAAGCAGCATCCTAGCGCTTATAATCGAATACTCTGTTTCTGCGCATCTGAACTACTCTTTTTGATGAAAGTGAGTGTTTCCTTTGCATAATCACTCACAGAATGCATAGTATGGTGTTAATTTCACATAATATGCACTTCAAGCAGCATCCTAGCGCTTATAATCGAATACTCCGTTTCTGCGCATCAGAACTACTCTTTTGGTTGAAAGTGAGTGTTTCCTTTGCATAATCACACAGAGAATGCAAATTATGATGTTATTTTCACGTAATATGCCTTCTAGACCGATTATCGCGCTTATAATCGAATACCCTGTTTCTGCGCATCTGAACTACTGTTTTTGATGAAAGTGAGTGTTTCCTTTGCAAAATCACTCAGAGAATGCATAGCATGGTGTTATTTTCACATAATATGCACTTCAGTAGCATCTTAGCGCTTATAATCGAATACTCAGTTTCTACGCATCAGAACTACTCTTTTGGTTGAAAGTGAGTGTTTCCTTTGCATAATCACAGAGAGAATGCACAGTATGATGTTATTTTCACGTAATATGCCTTCTAGAACGATTATCGCGCCTATAGTGGAATACCCTGTTTCTGCGCATCAAAATTACTCTTTTGGATGAAAGTGAGTGTTTTCTTTGCCAAAACACTCAGAGGACATAGTATGGTGTTATTTTCACATAATATGCACTTCCAGCAGCATCCTAGCGCTTATAATCGAATACTCAGTTTCTGCGCATGAAAACTACTCCTTCTGATGAACGTTAGTGTTTCCTTTGCATAATCACTCACAGAATGCATAGTATGGTGTTATTTTCACATAATATGCACTTCAAGCAGCGTCTTAGTGCTTATAATCGAATACTCAGTTTCTGCGCATCAGAACTACTCTTTTTGATACGAGTGAGTGTTTCCTTTGCAAAATCACTCAGAGAATGCATAGCATGGTGTTATTTTCACATAATATGCACTTCCAGCAGCATCTTAGCGCTTATAATCGAATACTCAGTTTCTGCGCATCTGAACTACTGTTTTTGATGAAAGTGAGTGTTTTCTTTGCCAAAACACTCAGAGAATGCATAGCATGGTGTTATTTTCACATAATATGCACTTCCAGTAGCGTCTTAGTGCTTATAATCGAATACTCAGTTTCTGCGCATCAGAACTACTCTTTTTGATGAGACTGAGTGTTTCCTTTGCATAATCACACAGAGAATGCACAGTATGATGTTATTTTCACATAATATGCACTTCAAGCAGCATCCTAGCGCTTATAATCGAATACTCTGTTTCTGCGCATCTGAACTACTCTTTTTGATGAAAGTGAGTGTTTCCTTTGCCAAAACACTCAGAGAATACATAGTATGGTGTTAATTTCACATAATATGCACTTCCAGGAGCATTAAAGCGCGTATAATCGAATACTCTGTTTCTGCGCATCTGAACTACTCTTTTTGATGAAAGTGAGTGTTTTCTTTGCCAAAACACTCAGAGAATGCATAGCATGGTGTTATTTTCACATAATATGCACTTCCAGCAGCATCTTAGCGCTTATAATCGAATACTCTGTTTCTGCGCATCTGAACTACTCTTTTGGTTGAAAGTGAGTGTTTCGTTTGCATAATCACACAGAGAATGCACAGTATGATGTTATTTTCACGTAATATGCCTTCTAGAACGATTATCGCGCCTATAGTCGAATACCCTGTTTCTGCGCATCAGAACTACTCTGTTGGATGAAAGTGAGTGTTTTCTTTGCCAAAACACTCAGAGGATCCATAGTATGGTGTTATTTTCACATAATATGCACTTCCAGCAGCATCTTAGCGCTTATAATCGAATACTCAGTTTCTGCGCATCAGAACTACTCTTTTTGATACGAGTGAGTGTTTCCTTTGCAAAATCACTCAGACAATGCATAGCATGGTGTTATTTTCACATAATATGCACTTCCAGCAGCATCTTAGCGCTTATAATCGAATACTCAGTTTCTGCGCATCAGAACTACTCTTTTGGTTGAAAGTGAGTGTTTCCTTTGCATAATCACACAGAGAATGCACAGTATGATGTTATTTTCACGTAATATGCCTTCTAGAACGATTATCGCGCTTATAATCGAATACCCTGTTTCTGCGCATCTGAACTACTCTTTTTGATGAAAGTGAGTGTTTTCTTTGCCAACACACTCAGAGAATGCATAGCATGGTGTTATTTTCACATAATATGCACTTCCAGGAGCATTAAAGCGCGTATAATCGAATACTCTGTTTCTGCGCATCTGAACTACTCTTTTTGATGAAAGTGAGTGTTTTCTTTGCCAAAACACTCAGAGAATGCATAGCATGGTGTTATTTTCACATAACATGCACTTCCAGCAGCATCTTAGCGCTTATAATCGAATACTCAGTTTCTGCGCATCAGAACTACTCTTTTGGTTGAAAGTGAGTGTTTCGTTTGCATAATCACACAGAGAATGCACAGTATGATGTTATTTTCACGTAATATGCCTTCTAGAACGATTATCGCGCCTATAGTCGAATACCCTGTTTCTGCGCATCAAAATTACTCTTTTGGATGAAAGTGAGTGTTTTCTTTGCCAAAACACTCAGAGGATCCATAGTATGGTGTTATTTTCACATAATATGCACTTCCAGCAGCATCTTAGCTCTTATAATCGAATACTCAGTTTCTGCGCATGAAAACTACTCCTTCTGATGAACGTTAGTGTTTCCTTTGCATAATCACTCACAGAATGCATAGTATGGTGTTAATTTCACATAATATGCACTTCAAGCAGCATCCTAGCGCTTATAATCGAATACTCAGTTTCTGCGAATCATAACGACTCTTTTTGATGAAAGTGAGTGTTTCCTTTGCAAAATCACTCAGAGAATGCATAGCATGGTGTTATTTTCACATAATATGCACTTCCAGCAGCATCTTAGCGCTTATAATCGAATAGTCAGTTTCTGCGCATCTGAACTACTCTTTTTGATGAAAGTGAGTGTTTCCTTTGCAAAATCACTCAGAGAATGCATAGCATGGTGTTATTTTCACATAATATGCACTTCCAGCAGCATCTTAGCGCTTATAATCGAATACTCAGTTTCTGCGCATCAGAACTACTCTTTTGGTTGAAAGTGAGTGTTTCCTTTGCATAATCACACAGAGAATGCACAGTATGATGTTATTTTCACATAATATGCACTTCAAGCAGCATCCTAGCGCTTATAATCGAATACTCTGTTTCTGCGCATCTGAACTACTCTTTTTGATGAAAGTGAGTGTTTCCTTTGCCAAAACACTCAGAGAATACATAGTATGGTGTTAATTTCACATAATATGCACTTCCAGGAGCATTAAAGCGCGTATAATCGAATACTCTGTTTCTGCGCATCTGAACTACTCTTTTTGATGAAAGTGAGTGTTTTCTTTGCCAAAACACTCAGAGAATGCATAGCATGGTGTTATTTTCACATAATATGCACTTCCAGCAGCATCTTAGCGCTTATAATCGAATACTCTGTTTCTGCGCATCTGAACTACTCTTTTGGTTGAAAGTGAGTGTTTCGTTTGCATAATCACACAGAGAATGCACAGTATGATGTTATTTTCACGTAATATGCCTTCTAGAACGATTATCGCGCCTATAGTCGAATACCCTGTTTCTGCGCATCAGAACTACTCTGTTGGATGAAAGTGAGTGTTTTCTTTGCCAAAACACTCAGAGGATCCATAGTATGGTGTTATTTTCACATAATATGCACTTCCAGCAGCATCTTAGCGCTTATAATCGAATAGTCAGTTTCTGCGCATCTGAACTACTCTTTTTGATGAAAGTGAGTGTTTCCTTTGCAAAATCACTCAGACAATGCATAGCATGGTGTTATTTTCACATAATATGCACTTCCAGCAGCATCTTAGCGCTTATAATCGAATACTCAGTTTCTGCGCATCAGAACTACTCTTTTGGTTGAAAGTGAGTGTTTCCTTTGCATAATCACACAGAGAATGCACAGTATGATGTTATTTTCACGTAATATGCCTTCTAGAACGATTATCGCGCTTATAGTCGAATACCCTGTTTCTGCGCATCAGAACTACTCTGTTGGATGAAAGTGAGTGTTTTCTTTGCCAAAACACTCAGAGGATCCATAGTATGGTGTTATTTTCACATAATATGCACTTCCAGCAGCATCTTAGCGCTTATAATCGAATACTCAGTTTCTGCGCATCAGAACTACTCTTTTGGTTGAAAGTGAGTGTTTCGTTTGCATAATCACACAGAGAATGCACAGTATGATGTTATTTTCACGTAATATGCCTTCTAGAACGATTATCGCGCCTATAGTCGAATACCCTGTTTCTGCGCATCAAAATTACTCTTTTGGATGAAAGTGAGTGTTTCCTTTGCATAATCACTCACAGAATGCATAGTATGGTGTTATTTTCACATAATATGCACTTCCAGCAGCATCTTAGCTCTTATAATCGAATACTCAGTTTCTGCGCATGAAAACTACTCCTTCTGATGAACGTTAGTGTTTCCTTTGCATAATCACTCACAGAATGCATAGTATGGTGTTAATTTCACATAATATGCACTTCAAGCAGCATCCTAGCGCTTATAATCGAATACTCAGTTTCTGCGAATCATAACGACTCTTTTTGATGAAAGTGAGTGTTTTCTTTGCCAAAACACTCAGAGGATCCATAGTATGGTGTTAATTTCACATAATATGCACTTCCAGGAGCATTAAAGCGCGTATAATCGAATACTCTGTTTCTGCGCATCTGAACTACTCTTTTTGATGAAAGTGAGTGTTTTCTTTGCCAAAACACTCAGAGAATGCATAGCATGGTGTTATTTTCACATAATATGCACTTCCAGCAGCATCTTAGCGCTTATAATCGAATACTCTGTTTCTGCGCATCTGAACGACTCTTTTTGTTGAAAGTGAGTGTTTTCTTTGCCAAAACACTCAGAGAATGCATAGTATGGTGTTATTTTCACATAATATGCACTTCCAGGATCATTAAAGCGCGTATAATCGAATACTCTGTTTCTGCGCATCTGAACTACTCTTTTTGATGAAAGTGAGTGTTTTCTTTGCCAAAACACTCAGAGAATGCATAGCATGGTGTTATTTTCACATAATATGCACTTCCAGCAGCATCCTAGCGCTTATAATCGAATACTCTGTTTCTGCGCATCTGAACTACTCTTTTTGATGAAAGTGAGTGTTTCCTTTGCATAATCACTCACAGAATGCATAGTATGGTGTTAATTTCACATAATATGCACTTCAAGCAGCATCCTAGCGCTTATAATCGAATACTCTGTTTCTGCGCATCTGAACTACTCTGTTGGATGAAAGTGAGTGTTTTCTTTCCCAAAACACTCAGAGGATCCATAGTATGGTGTCATTTTCACATAATATGCACTTCAAGCAGCATCCTAGCGCTTATAATCGAATACTCCGTTTCTGCGCATCAGAACTACTCTTTTGGTTGAAAGTGAGTGTTTCCTTTGCATAATCACACAGAGAATGCACAGTATGATGTTATTTTCACGTAATATGCCTTCTAGAACGATTATCGCGCTTATAATCGAATACCCTGTTTCTGCGCATCTGAACTACTCTTTTCGATGAAAGTGAGTGTTTCCTTTGCCAAAACACTCAGAGAATGCATAGTATGGTGTTAATTTCACATAATATGCACTTCAAGCAGCATCCTAGCGCTTATAATCGAATACTCTGTTTCTGCGCATCTGAACTACTCTTTTTGATGAAAGTGAGTGTTTTCTTTGCCAAAACACTCAGAGAATGCATAGTATGGTGTTATTTTCACATAATATGCACTTCCAGCAGCATCTTAGCGCTTATAATCGAATACTCAGTTTCTGCGCATCAGAACTACTCTTTTGGTTGAAAGTGAGTGTTTCCTTTGCATAATCACACAGAGAATGCACAGTATGATGTTATTTTCACGTAATATGCCTTCTAGAACGATTATCGCGCTTATAATCGAATACCCTGTTTCTGCGCATCTGAACTACTCTTTTTGATGAAAGTGAGTGTTTTCTTTGCCAAAACACTCAGAGAATGCATAGTATGGTGTTATTTTCACATAATATGCACTTCCAGGAGCATTAAAGCGCGTATAATCGAATACTCTGTTTCTGCGCATCTGAACTACTCTTTTTGATGAAAGTGAGTGTTTCCTTTGCAAAATCACTCAGAGAATGCATAGCATGGTGTTAATTTCACATAATATGCACTTCACGCAGCATCCTAGCGCTTATAATCGAATACTCAGTTTCTGCGAATCATAACGACTCTTTTTGATGAAAGTGAGTGTTTCCTTTGCAAAATCACTCAGAGAATGCATAGCATGGTGTTATTTTCACATAATATGCACTTCCAGCAGCATCTTAGCGCTTATAATCGAATACTCAGTTTCTGCGCATCAGAACTACTCTTTTGGTTGAAAGTGAGTGTTTCCTTTGCATAATCACACAGAGAATGAACAGTATGATGTTATTTTCACGTAATATGCCTTCTAGAACGATTATCGCGCTTATAATCGAATACCCTGTTTCTGCGCATCTGAACTACTCTTTTCGATGAAAGTGAGTGTTTCCTTTGCCAAAACACTCAGAGAATGCATAGTATGGTGTTAATTTCACATAATATGCACTTCAAGCA
Organism: Ectemnius continuus; assembly: GCA_910591665.1. Lineage (NCBI taxonomy): Eukaryota > Metazoa > Arthropoda > Insecta > Hymenoptera > Crabronidae > Ectemnius > Ectemnius continuus. The sequence goes on from CAJUYD010000033.1 coordinate 73,880, forward strand.
GCATCCTAGCGCTTATAATCGAATACTCTGTTTCTGCGCATCTGAACTACTCTTTTTGATGAAAGTGAGTGTTTTCTTTGCCAAAACACTCAGAGAATGCATAGTATGGTGTTATTTTCACATAATATGCACTTCCAGCAGCATCTTAGCGCTTATAATCGAATACTCAGTTTCTGCGCATCAGAACTACTCTTTTGGTTGAAAGTGAGTGTTTCCTTTGCATAATCACACAGAGAATGCACAGTATGATGTTATTTTCACGTAATATGCCTTCTAGAACGATTATCGCGCTTATAATCGAATACCCTGTTTCTGCGCATCTGAACTACTCTTTTCGATGAAAGTGAGTGTTTCCTTTGCCAAAACACTCAGAGAATGCATAGTATGGTGTTAATTTCACATAATATGCACTTCAAGCAGCATCCTAGCGCTTATAATCGAATACTCTGTTTCTGCGCATCTGAACTACTCTTTTTGATGAAAGTGAGTGTTTTCTTTGCCAAAACACTCAGAGAATGCATAGTATGGTGTTATTTTCACATAATATGCACTTCCAGGAGCATTAAAGCGCGTATAATCGAATACTCTGTTTCTGCGCATCTGAACTACTCTTTTTGATGAAAGTGAGTGTTTTCTTTGCCAAAACACTCAGAGAATGCATAGCATGGTGTTATTTTCACATAATATGCACTTCCAGCAGCATCTTAGCGCTTATAATCGAATACTCTGTTTCTGCGCATCTGAACTACTCTTTTTGATGAAAGTGAGTGTTTTCTTTGCCAAAACACTCAGAGAATGCATAGTATGGTGTTATTTTCACATAATATGCACTTCAAGCAGCATCCTAGCGCTTATAATCGAATACTCTGTTTCTGCGCATCTGAACTACTCTTTTTGATGAAAGTGAGTGTTTCCTTTGCATAATCACTCACAGAATGCATAGTATGGTGTTAATTTCACATAATATGCACTTCAAGCAGCATCCTAGCGCTTATAATCGAATACTCCGTTTCTGCGCATCAGAACTACTCTTTTGGTTGAAAGTGAGTGTTTCCTTTGCATAATCACACAGAGAATGCAAATTATGATGTTATTTTCACGTAATATGCCTTCTAGAACGATTATCGCGCTTATAATCGAATACCCTGTTTCTGCGCATCTGAACTACTCTTTTTGATGAAAGTGAGTGTTTTCTTTGCCAAAACACTCAGAGAATGCATAGTATGGTGTTATTTTCACATAATATGCACTTCCAGGAGCATTAAAGCGCGTATAATCGAATACTCTGTTTCTGCGCATCTGAACTACTCTTTTTGATGAAAGTGAGTGTTTTCTTTGCCAAAACACTCAGAGAATGCATAGCATGGTGTTATTTTCACATAATATGCACTTCCAGCAGCATCTTAGCGCTTATAATCGAATACTCTGTTTCTGCGCATCTGAACTACTCTTTTTGATGAAAGTGAGTGTTTTCTTTGCCAAAACACTCAGAGAATGCATAGTATGGTGTTATTTTCACATAATATGCACTTCAAGCAGCATCCTAGCGCTTATAATCGAATACTCTGTTTCTGCGCATCTGAACTACTCTTTTTGATGAAAGTGAGTGTTTCCTTTGCATAATCACTCACAGAATGCATAGTATGGTGTTAATTTCACATAATATGCACTTCAAGCAGCATCCTAGCGCTTATAATCGAATACTCTGTTTCTGCGCATCTGAACTACTCTTTTTGATGAAAGTGAGTGTTTTCTTTGCCAAAACACTCAGAGAATGCATAGTATGGTGTTATTTTCACATAATATGCACTTCCAGGAGCATTAAAGCGCGTATAATCGAATACTCTGTTTCTGCGCATCTGAACTACTCTTTTTGATGAAAGTGAGTGTTTTCTTTGCCAAAACACTCAGAGAATGCATAGTATGGTGTTATTTTCACATAATATGCACTTCCAGGAGCATTAAAGCGCGTATAATCGAATACTGTGTTTCTGCGCATCTGAACTACTCTTTTGGTTGAAAGTGAGTGTTTCCTTTGCATAATCACACAGAGAATGCACAGTATGATGTTATTTTCACGTAATATGCCTTCTAGAACGATTATCGCGCTTATCATCGAATACCCTGTTTCTGCGCATCTGAACTACTCTTTTTGATGAAAGTGAGTGTTTTCTTTGCCAAAACACTCAGAGAATGCATAGTATGGTGTTATTTTCACATAATATGCACTTCCAGGAGCATTAAAGCGCGTATAATCGAATACTCTGTTTCTGCGCATCTGAACTACTGTTTTTGATGAAAGTGAGTGTTTTCTTTGCCAAAACACTCAGAGAATGCATAGCATGGTGTTATTTTCACATAATATGCACTTCCAGCAGCATCTTAGCGCTTATAATCGAATACTCTGTTTCTGCGCATCTGAACGACTCTTTTCGTTGAAAGTGAGTGTTTTCTTTGCCAAAACACTCAGAGAATGCATAGTATGGTGTTATTTTCACATAATATGCACTTCCAGGAGCATTAAAGCGCGTATAATCGAATACTCTGTTTCTGCGCATCTGAACTACTCTTTTTGATGAAAGTGAGTGTTTTCTTTGCCAAAACACTCAGAGAATGCATAGCATGGTGTTATTTTCACATAATATGCACTTCCAGCAGCGTCTTAGCGCTTGTAATCGAATACTCAGTTTCTGCGCATCAGAACTACTCTTTTGGTTGAAAGTGAGTGTTTTCTTTGCCAAAACACTCAGAGAATGCATAGTATGGTGTTAATTTCACATAATATGCACTTCAAGCAGCATCCTAGCGCTTATAATCGAATACTCTGTTTCTGCGCATCTGAACTACTCTTTTTGATGAAAGTGAGTGTTTTCTTTGCCAAAACACTCAGAGAATGGATAGTATGGTGTTATTTTCACATAATATGCACTTCCAGGAGCATTAAAGCTCGTATAATCGAATACTCTGTTTCTGCGCATCTGAACTACTCTTTTTGATGAAAGTGAGTGTTTTTTTTGCCAAAACACTCAGAGAATGCATAGCATGGTGTTATTTTCACATAATATGCACTTCCAGCAGCGTCTTAGTGCTTATAATCGAATACTCTGTTTCTGCGCATCTGAACTACTCTTTTTGATGAAAGTGAGTGTTTTCTTTGCCAAAACACTCAGAGAATGCATAGTATGGTGTTATTTTCACATAATATGCACTTCCAGGAGCATTAAAGCGCGTATAATCGAATACTCTGTTTCTGCGCATCTGAACTACTCTTTTTGATGAAAGTGAGTGTTTTCTTTGCCAAAACACTCAGAGAATGCATAGCATGGTGTTATTTTCACATAATATGCACTTCCAGCAGCATCTTAGCGCTTATAATCGAATACTCAGTTTCTGCATATCAGAACTACTCTTTTGGTTGAAAGTGAGTGTTTCCTTTGCCAAAACACTCAGAGAATGCATAGTATGGTGTTAATTTCAAATAATATGCACTTCAAGCAGCATCCTAGCGCTTATAATCGAATACTCTGTTTCTGCGCATCTGAACTACTCTTTTTGATGAAAGTGAGTGTTTTCTTTGCCAAAACACTCAGAGAATGCATAGTATGGTGTTATTTTCACATAATATGCACTTCCAGCAGCATCTTAGCGCTTATAATCGAATACTCTGTTTCTGCGCATCTGAACTACTCTTTTTGATGAAAGTGAGTGTTTTCTTCGCCAAAACACTCAGAGGATCCATAGTATGGTGTTATTTTGACATAATATGCACTTCCAGCAGCATCTTAGCGCTTATAATCGAATACTCAGTTTCTGCGCATCAGAACTACTCTTTTTGATACGAGTGAGTGTTTCCTTTGCAAAATCACTCAGAGAATGCATAGCATGGTGTTATTTTCACATAATATGCACTTCCAGCAGCATCTTAGCGCTTATAATCGAATACTCAGTTTCTGCATATCAGAACTACTCTTTTGGTTGAAAGTGAGTGTTTCCTTTGCATAATCACACAGAGAATGCACAGTATGATGTTATTTTCACGTAATATACCTTCTAGAACGATTATCGCGCTTATAATCGAATACCCTGTTTCTGCGCATCTGAACTACTCTTTTCGATGAAAGTGAGTGTTTCCTTTGCCAAAACACTCAGAGAATGCATAGTATGGTGTTAATTTCACGTAATATGCCTTCTAGAACGATTATCGCGCCTATAGTCGAATACCCTGTTTCTGCGCATCAAAATTACTCTTTTGGATGAAAGTGAGTGTTTTCTTTGCCAAAACACTCAGAGGATCCATAGTATGGTGTTAATTTCACATAATATGCACTTCCAGCAGCATCTTAGCGCTTATAATCGAATACTCAGTTTCTGCGCATGAAAACTACTCCTTCTGATGAACGTTAGTGTTTCCTTTGCATAATCACTCACAGAATGCATAGTATGGTGTTATTTTCACATAATATGCACTTCAAGCAGCGTCTTAGTGCTTATAATCGAATACTCAGTTTCTGCGCATCAGAACTACTCTTTTTGATACGAGTGAGTGTTTCCTTTGCAAAATCACTCAGAGAATGCATAGCATGGTGTTATTTTCACATAATATGCACTTCCAGCAGCATCTTAGCGCTTATAATCGAATACTCAGTTTCTGCGCATCAGAACTACTCTTTTGGTTGAAAGTGAGTGTTTCCTTTGCATAATCACACAGAGAATGCACAGTATGATGTTATTTTCACGTAATATGCCTTCTAGAACGATTATCGCGCTTATAATCGGATACCCTGTTTCTGCGCATCTGAACTACTCTTTTCGATGAAAGTGAGTGTTTCCTTTGCCAAAACACTCAGAGAATGCATAGTATGGTGTTAATTTCACATAATATGCACTTCAAGCAGCATCCTAGCGCTTATAATCGAATACTCTGTTTCTGCGCATCTGAACTACTCTTTTTGATGAAAGTGAGTGTTTTCTTTGCCAAAACACTCAGAGAATGCATAGTATGGTGTTATTTTCACATAATATGCACTTCCAGGAGCATTAAAGCGCGTATAATCGAATACTGTGTTTCTGCGCATCTGAACTACTCTTTTGGTTGAAAGTGAGTGTTTCCTTTGCATAATCACACAGAGAATGCACAGTATGATGTTATTTTCACGTAATATGCCTTCTAGAACGATTATCGCGCTTATAATCGAATACCCTGTTTCTGCGCATCTGAACTACTCTTTTTGATGAAAGTGAGTGTTTTCTTTGCCAAAACACTCAGAGAATGCATAGTATGGTGTTATTTTCACATAATATGCACTTCCAGGAGCATTAAAGCGCGTATAATCGAATACTCTGTTTCTGCGCATCTGAACTACTCTTTTTGATGAAAGTGAGTGTTTTCTTTGCCAAAACACTCAGAGAATGCATAGCATGGTGTTATTTTCACATAATATGCACTTCCAGCAGCATCTTAGCGCTTATAATCGAATACTCTGTTTCTGCGCATCTGAACGACTCTTTTCGTTGAAAGTGAGTGTTTTCTTTGCCAAAACACTCAGAGAATGCATAGTATGGTGTTATTTTCACATAATATGCACTTCCAGGAGCATTAAAGCGCGTATAATCGAATACTCTGTTTCTGCGCATCTGAACTACTCTTTTTGATGAAAGTGAGTGTTTTCTTTGCATAATCACAGAGAGAATGCACAGTATGATGTTATTTTCACGTAATATGCCTTCTAGAACGATTATCGCGCCTATAGTCGAATACCCTGTTTCTGCGCATCAAAATTACTCTTTTGGATGAAAGTGAGTGTTTCCTTTGCATAATCACTCACAGAATGCATAGTATGGTGTTAATTTCACATAATATGCACTTCAAGCAGCATCTTAGCGCTTATAATCGAATACTCAGTTTCTGCGCATGAAAACTACTCCTTCTGATGAACGTTAGTGTTTCCTTTGCATAATCACTCACAGAATGCATAGTATGGTGTTATTTTCACATAATATGCACTTCCAGCAGCATCTTAGCGCTTATAATCGAATACTCAGTTTCTGCGCATCAGAACTACTCTTTTGGTTGAAAGTGAGTGTTTCCTTTGCATAATCACACAGAGAATGCACAGTATGATGTTATTTTCACGTAATATGCCTTCTAGAACGATTATCGCGCTTATAATCGGATACCCTGTTTCTGCGCATCTGAACTACTCTTTTCGATGAAAGTGAGTGTTTCCTTTGCCAAAACACTCAGAGAATGCATAGTATGGTGTTAATTTCACATAATATGCACTTCAAGCAGCATCCTAGCGCTTATAATCGAATACTCTGTTTCTGCGCATCTGAACTACTCTTTTTGATGAAAGTGAGTGTTTTCTTTGCCAAAACACTCAGAGAATGCATAGTATGGTGTTATTTTCACATAATATGCACTTCAAGCAGCGTCTTAGCGCTTATAATCGAATACTCAGTTTCTGCGCATCAGAACTACTCTTTTGGTTGAAAGTGAGTGTTTCCTTTGCATAATCACACAGAGAATGCAAATTATGATGTTATTTTCACGTAATATGCCTTCTAGAACGATTATCGCGCTTATAATCGAATACCCTGTTTCTGCGCATCTGAACTACTCTTTTTGATGAAAGTGAGTGTTTCCTTTGCAAAATCACTCAGAGAATGCATAGCATGGTGTTAATTTCACATAATATGCACTTCACGCAGCATCCTAGCGCTTATAATCGAATACTCAGTTTCTGCGAATCATAACGACTCTTTTTGATGAAAGTGAGTGTTTCCTTTGCAAAATCACTCAGAGAATGCATAGCATGGTGTTATTTTCACATAATATGCACTTCCAGCAGCATCTTAGCGCTTATAATCGAATACTCAGTTTCTGCGCATCAGAACTACTCTTTTGGTTGAAAGTGAGTGTTTCCTTTGCATAATCACACAGAGAATGCACAGTATGATGTTATTTTCACGTAATATGCCTTCTAGAACGATTATCGCGCTTATAATCGAATACCCTGTTTCTGCGCATCTGAACTACTCTTTTTGATGAAAGTGAGTGTTTTCTTTGCCAAAACACTCAGAGAATGCATAGTATGGTGTTATTTTCACATAATATGCACTTCCGGGAGCATTAAAGCGCGTATAATCGAATACTCTGTTTCTGCGCATCTGAACTACTCTTTTTGATGAAAGTGAGTGTTTCCTTTGCAAAATCACTCAGAGAATGCATAGCATGGTGTTAATTTCACATAATATGCACTTCACGCAGCATCCTAGCGCTTATAATCGAATACTCAGTTTCTGCGAATCATAACGACTCTTTTTGATGAAAGTGAGTGTTTCCTTTGCAAAATCACTCAGAGAATGCATAGCATGGTGTTATTTTCACATAATATGCACTTCCAGCAGCATCTTAGCGCTTATAATCGAATACTCAGTTTCTGCGCATCAGAACTACTCTTTTGGTTGAAAGTGAGTGTTTCCTTTGCATAATCACACAGAGAATGCACAGTATGATGTTATTTTCACGTAATATGCCTTCTAGAACGATTATCGCGCTTATAATCGAATACCCTGTTTCTGCGCATCTGAACTACTCTTTTTGATGAAAGTGAGTGTTTTCTTTGCCAAAACACTCAGAGAATGCATAGTATGGTGTTATTTTCACATAATATGCACTTCCAGGAGCATTAAAGCGCGTATAATCGAATACTCTGTTTCTGCGCATCTGAACTACTCTTTTTGATGAAAGTGAGTGTTTTCTTTGCCAAAACACTCAGAGAATGCATAGCATGGTGTTATTTTCACATAATATGCACTTCCAGCAGCATCTTAGCGCTTATAATCGAATACTCAGTTTCTGCGCATCAGAACTACTCTTTTGGTTGAAAGTGAGTGTTTCCTTTGCATAATCACACAGAGAATGCACAGTATGATGTTATTTTCACGTAATATGCCTTCTAGAACGATTATCGCGCTTATAATCGAATACCCTGTTTCTGCGCATCTGAACTACTCTTTTTGATGAAAGTGAGTGTTTCCTTTGCAAAATCACTCAGAGAATGCATAGCATGGTGTTAATTTCACATAATATGCACTTCACGCAGCATCCTAGCGCTTATAATCGAATACTCAGTTTCTGCGAATCATAACGACTCTTTTTGATGAAAGTGAGTGTTTCCTTTGCAAAATCACTCAGAGAATGCATAGCATGGTGTTATTTTCACATAATATGCACTTCACGCAGCATCCTAGCGCTTATAATCGAATACTCAGTTTCTGCGAATCATAACGACTCTTTTTGATGAAAGTGAGTGTTTCCTTTGCAAAATCACTCAGAGAATGCATAGCATGGTGTTATTTTCACATAATATGCACTTCCAGCAGCATCTTAGCGCTTATAATCGAATACTCAGTTTCTGCGCATCTGAACTACTCTTTTTGATGAAAGTGAGTGTTTTCTTTGCCAAAACACTCAGAGAATGCATAGTATGGTGTTATTTTCACATAATATGCACTTCAAGCAGCGTCTTAGCACTTATAATCGAATACTCTGTTTCTGCGCATCTGAACTACTCTTTTTGATGAAAGTGAGTGTTTTCTTTGCCAAAACACTCAGAGAATGCATAGTATGGTGTTATTTTCACATAATATGCACTTCCAGGAGCATTAAAGCGCGTATAATCGAATACTCTGTTTCTGCGCATCTGAACTACTCTTTTTGATGAAAGTGAGTGTTTTCTTTGCATAATCACAGAGAGAATGCACAGTATGATGTTATTTTCACGTAATATGCCTTCTAGAACGATTATCGCGCCTATAGTCGAATACCCTGTTTCTGCGCATCAAAATTACTCTTTTGGATGAAAGTGAGTGTTTCCTTTGCATAATCACTCACAGAATGCATAGTATGGTGTTAATTTCACATAATATGCACTTCCAGCAGCATCTTAGCGCTTATAATCGAATACTCAGTTTCTGCGCATCAGAACTACTCTTTTGGTTGAAAGTGAGTGTTTCCTTTGCATAATCACACAGAGAATGCACAGTATGATGTTATTTTCACGTAATATGCCTTCTAGAACGATTATCGCGCTTATAATCGAATACCCTGTTTCTGCGCATCTGAACTACTCTTTTTGATGAAAGTGAGTGTTTCCTTTGCAAAATCACTCAGAGAATGCATAGCATGGTGTTAATTTCACATAATATGCACTTCACGCAGCATCCTAGCGCTTATAATCGAATACTCAGTTTCTGCGAATCATAACGACTCTTTTTGATGAAAGTGAGTGTTTCCTTTGCAAAATCACTCAGAGAATGCATAGCATGGTGTTATTTTCACATAATATGCACTTCACGCAGCATCCTAGCGCTTATAATCGAATACTCAGTTTCTGCGAATCATAACGACTCTTTTTGATGAAAGTGAGTGTTTCCTTTGCAAAATCACTCAGAGAATGCATAGCATGGTGTTATTTTCACATAATATGCACTTCCAGCAGCATCTTAGCGCTTATAATCGAATACTCAGTTTCTGCGCATCAGAACTACTCTTTTGGTTGAAAGTGAGTGTTTCCTTTGCATAATCACACAGAGAATGCACAGTATGATGTTATTTTCACGTAATATGCCTTCTAGAACGATTATCGCGCTTATAATCGAATACCCTGTTTCTGCGCATCTGAACTACTCTTTTTGATGAAAGTGAGTGTTTCCTTTGCAAAATCACTCAGAGAATGCATAGCATGGTGTTAATTTCACATAATATGCACTTCACGCAGCATCCTAGCGCTTATAATCGAATACTCAGTTTCTGCGAATCATAACGACTCTTTTTGATGAAAGTGAGTGTTTCCTTTGCAAAATCACTCAGAGAATGCATAGCATGGTGTTATTTTCACATAATATGCACTTCAAGCAGCATCCTAGCGCTTATAATCGAATACTCAGTTTCTGCGAATCATAACGACTCTTTTTGATGAAAGTGAGTGTTTCCTTTGCAAAATCACTCAGAGAATGCATAGCATGGTGTTATTTTCACATAATATGCACTTCACGCAGCATCCTAGCGCTTATAATCGAATACTCAGTTTCTGCGAATCATAACGACTCTTTTCGTTGAAAGTGAGTGTTTTCTTTGCCAAAACACTCAGAGAATGCATAGTATGGTGTTATTTTCACATAATATGCACTTCCAGGAGCATTAAAGCGCGTATAATCGAATACTCTGTTTCTGCGCATCTGAACTACTCTTTTTGATGAAAGTGAGTGTTTTCTTTGCCAAAACACTCAGAGAATGCATAGCATGGTGTTATTTTCACATAATATGCACTTCCAGCAGCGTCTTAGCGCTTGTAATCGAATACTCAGTTTCTGCGCATCAGAACTACTCTTTTGGTTGAAAGTGAGTGTTTTCTTTGCCAAAACACCTCAGAGAATGCATAGTATGGTGTTAATTTCACATAATATGCACTTCAAGCAGCATCCTAGCGCTTATAATCGAATACTCTGTTTCTGCGCATCTGAACTACTCTTTTTGATGAAAGTGAGTGTTTTCTTTGCCAAAACACTCAGAGAATGGATAGTATGGTGTTATTTTCACATAATATGCACTTCCAGGAGCATTAAAGCTCGTATAATCGAATACTCTGTTTCTGCGCATCTGAACTACTCTTTTTGATGAAAGTGAGTGTTTTTTTTGCCAAAACACTCAGAGAATGCATAGCATGGTGTTATTTTCACATAATATGCACTTCCAGCAGCGTCTTAGTGCTTATAATCGAATACTCTGTTTCTGCGCATCTGAACTACTCTTTTTGATGAAAGTGAGTGTTTTCTTTGCCAAAACACTCAGAGAATGCATAGTATGGTGTTATTTTTCACATAATATGCACTTCCAGGAGCATTAAAGCGCGTATAATCGAATACTCTGTTTCTGCGCATCTGAACTACTCTTTTTGATGAAAGTGAGTGTTTTCTTTGCCAAAACACTCAGAGAATGCATAGCATGGTGTTATTTTCACATAATATGCACTTCCAGCAGCATCTTAGCGCTTATAATCGAATACTCAGTTTCTGCATATCAGAACTACTCTTTTGGTTGAAAGTGAGTGTTTCCTTTGCCAAAACACTCAGAGAATGCATAGTATGGTGTTATATTCAAATAATATGCACTTCAAGCAGCATCCTAGCGCTTATAATCGAATACTCTGTTTCTGCGCATCTGAACTACTCTTTTTGATGAAAGTGAGTGTTTTTCTTTGCCAAAACACTCAGAGAATGCATAGTATGGTGTTATTTTCACATAATATGCACTTCCAGCAGCATCTTAGCGCTTTATAATCGAATACTCTGTTTCTGCGCATCTGAACTACTCTTTTTGATGAAAGTGAGTGTTTTCTTCGCCAAAACACTCAGAGGATCCATAGTATGGTGTTATTTTCACATAATATGCACTTCCAGCAGCATCTTAGCGCTTATAATCGAATACTCAGTTTCTGCGCATCAGAACTACTCTTTTTGATACGAGTGAGTGTTTCCTTTGCAAAATCACTCAGAGAATGCATAGCATGGTGTTATTTTCACATAATATGCACTTCCAGCAGCATCTTAGCGCTTATAATCGAATACTCAGTTTCTGCATATCAGAACTACTCTTTTGGTTGAAAGTGAGTGTTTCCTTTGCATAATCACACAGAGAATGCACAGTATGATGTTATTTTCACGTAATATGCCTTCTAGAACGATTATCGCGCTTATAATCGAATACCCTGTTTCTGCGCATCTGAACTACTCTTTTCGATGAAAGTGAGTGTTTCCTTTGCCAAAACACTCAGAGAATGCATAGTATGGTGTTAATTTCACGTAATATGCCTTCTAGAACGATTATCGCGCCTATAGTCGAATACCCTGTTTCTGCGCATCAAAATTACTCTTTTGGATGAAAGTGAGTGTTTTCTTTGCCAAAACACTCAGAGGATCCATAGTATGGTGTTAATTTCACATAATATGCACTTCCAGCAGCATCTTAGCGCTTATAATCGAATACTCAGTTTCTGCGCATGAAAACTACTCCTTTCTGATGAACGTTAGTGTTTCCTTTGCATAATCACTCACAGAATGCATAGTATGGTGTTATTTTCACATAATATGCACTTCAAGCAGCGTCTTAGCGCTTATAATCGAATACTCAGTTTCTGCGCATCAGAACAACTCTTTTTGATACGAGTGAGTGTTTCCTTTGCAAAATCACTCAGAGAATGCATAGCATGGTGTTATTTTCACATAATATGCACTTCCAGCAGCATCTTAGCGCTTATAATCGAATACTCAGTTTCTGCGCATCAGAACTACTCTTTTGGTTGAAAGTGAGTGTTTCCTTTGCATAATCACACAGAGAATGCACAGTATGATGTTATTTTCACGTAATATGCCTTCTAGAACGATTATCGCGCTTATAATCGGATACCCTGTTTCTGCGCATCTGAACTACTCTTTTCGATGAAAGTGAGTGTTTCCTTTGCCAAAACACTCAGAGAATGCATAGTATGGTGTTAATTTCACATAATATGCACTTCAAGCAGCATCCTAGCGCTTATAATCGAATACTCTGTTTCTGCGCATCTGAACTACTCTTTTTGATGAAAGTGAGTGTTTTCTTTGCCAAAACACTCAGAGAATGCATAGTATGGTGTTATTTTCACATAATATGCACTTCAAGCAGCATCCTAGCGCTTATAATCGAATACTCTGTTTCTGCGCATCTGAACGACTCTTTTCGTTGAAAGTGAGTGTTTTCTTTGCCAAAACACTCAGAGAATGCATAGTATGGTGTTATTTTCACATAATATGCACTTCCAGGAGCATTAAAGCGCGTATAATCGAATACTCTGTTTCTGCGCATCTGAACTACTCTTTTTGATGAAAGTGAGTGTTTTCTTTGCATAATCACAGAGAGAATGCACAGTATGATGTTATTTTCACGTAATATGCCTTCTAGAACGATTATCGCGCCTATAGTCGAATACCCTGTTTCTGCGCATCAAAAATTACTCTTTTGGATGAAAGTGAGTGTTTCCTTTGCATAATCACTCACAGAATGCATAGTATGGTGTTAATTTCACATAATATGCACTTCAAGCAGCATCTTAGCGCTTATAATCGAATACTCAGTTTCTGCGCATGAAAACTACTCCTTCTGATGAACGTTAGTGTTTCCTTTGCATAATCACTCACAGAATGCATAGTATGGTGTTATTTTCACATAATATGCACTTCCAGCAGCATCTTAGCGCTTATAATCGAATACTCAGTTTCTGCGCATCAGAACTACTCTTTTGGTTGAAAGTGAGTGTTTCCTTTGCATAATCACACAGAGAATGCACAGTATGATGTTATTTTCACGTAATATGCCTTCTAGAACGATTATCGCGCTTATAATCGAATACCCTGTTTCTGCGCATCTGAACTACTCTTTTCGATGAAAGTGAGTGTTTCCTTTGCCAAAAACACTCAGAGAATGCATAGTATGGTGTTAATTTCACATAATATGCACTTCAAGCAGCATCCTAGCGCTTATAATCGAATACTCTGTTTCTGCGCATCTGAACTACTCTTTTTGATGAAAGTGAGTGTTTTCTTTGCCAAAAACACTCAGAGAATGCATAGTATGGTGTTATTTTCACATAATATGCACTTCAAGCAGCGTCTTAGCGCTTATAATCGAATACTCAGTTTCTGCGCATCAGAACTACTCTTTTGGTTGAAAGTGAGTGTTTCCTTTGCATAATCACACAGAGAATGCACATTATGATGTTATTTTCACGTAATATGCCTTCTAGAACGATTATCGCGCTTATAATCGAATACCCTGTTTTCTGCGCATCTGAACTACTCTTTTTGATGAAAGTGAGTGTTTCCTTTGCAAAATCACTCAGAGAATGCATAGCATGGTGTTAATTTCACATAATATGCACTTCACGCAGCATCCTAGCGCTTATAATCGAATACTCAGTTTCTGCGAATCATAACGACTCTTTTTGATGAAAGTGAGTGTTTCCTTTGCAAAATCACTCAGAGAATGCATAGCATGGTGTTATTTTCACATAATATGCACTTCCAGCAGCATCTTAGCGCTTATAATCGAATACTCAGTTTCTGCGCATCAGAACTACTCTTTTGGTTGAAAGTGAGTGTTTCCTTTGCATAATCACACAGAGAATGCACAGTATGATGTTATTTTCACGTAATATGCCTTCTAGAACGATTATCGCGCTTATAATCGAATACCCTGTTTTCTGCGCATCTGAACTACTCTTTTTGATGAAAGTGAGTGTTTTTCTTTGCCAAAACACTCAGAGAATGCATAGTATGGTGTTATTTTCACATAATATGCACTTCCAGGAGCATTAAAGCGCGTATAATCGAATACTCTGTTTCTGCGCATCTGAACTACTCTTTTTGATGAAAGTGAGTGTTTCCTTTGCAAAATCACTCAGAGAATGCATAGCATGGTGTTAATTTCACATAATATGCACTTCAAGCAGCATCCTAGCGCTTATAATCGAATACTCAGTTTCTGCGAATCATAACGACTCTTTTTGATGAAAGTGAGTGTTCCTTTGCAAAATCACTCAGAGAATGCATAGCATGGTGTTATTTTCACATAATATGCCACTTCCAGCAGCATCTTAGCGCTTATAATCGAATACTCAGTTTCTGCGCATCAGAACTACTCTTTTGGTTGAAAGTGAGTGTTTCCTTTGCATAATCACACAGAGAATGCACAGTATGATGTTATTTTCACGTAATATGCCTTCTAGAACGATTATCGCGCTTATAATCGAATACCCCTGTTTCTGCGCATCTGAACTACTCTTTTTGATGAAAGTGAGTGTTTTCTTTGCCAAAAACACTCAGAGAATGCATAGTATGGTGTTATTTTCACATAATATGCACTTCCAGGAGCATTAAAGCGCGTATAATCGAATACTCTGTTTCTGCGCATCTGAACTACTCTTTTTGATGAAAGTGAGTGTTTTCTTTGCCAAAACACTCAGAGAATGCATAGCATGGTGTTATTTTCACATAATATGCACTTCCAGCAGCATCTTAGCGCTTATAATCGAATACTCAGTTTCTGCGCATCAGAACTACTCTTTTGGTTGAAAGTGAGTGTTTCCTTTGCATAATCACACAGAGAATGCACAGTATGATGTTATTTTCACGTAATATGCCTTCTAGAACGATTATCGCGCTTATAATCGAATACCCTGTTTCTGCGCATCTGAACTACTCTTTTTGATGAAAGTGAGTGTTTCCTTTGCAAAATCACTCAGAGAATGCATAGCATGGTGTTAATTTCACATAATATGCACTTCCAGCCAGCATCTTAGCGCTTATAATCGAATACTCAGTTTCTGCGAATCATAACGACTCTTTTTGATGAAAGTGAGTGTTTCCTTTGCAAAATCACTCAGAGAATGCATAGCATGGTGTTATTTTCACATAATATGCACTTCAAGCAGCATCCTAGCGCTTATAATCGAATACTCAGTTTCTGCGAATCATAACGACTCTTTTTGATGAAAGTGAGTGTTTCCTTTGCAAAATCACTCAGAGAATGCATAGCGATGGTGTTATTTTCACATAATATGCACT
Source organism: Ectemnius continuus (assembly GCA_910591665.1). NCBI lineage: Eukaryota > Metazoa > Arthropoda > Insecta > Hymenoptera > Crabronidae > Ectemnius > Ectemnius continuus. Next base: position 89,543 of record CAJUYD010000033.1, read on the forward strand.
TCCAGCAGCATCTTAGCGCTTATAATCGAATACTCAGTTTCTGCGCATCTGAACTACTCTTTTTGATGAAAGTGAGTGTTTTCTTTGCCAAAACACTCAGAGAATGCATAGTATGGTG